>LPNX010770737.1:178338-293476 GCA_001517045.1 Pseudotsuga menziesii
GGAGTGAAAGGTTTTTCAAAAAATAGATGGCAGAAACAAGAAGGTAAGGTCTATGCTATTTGTGCAATTTACAAAAATATCAATCTTTGAATTCACTAGTATTGCTAATGAGAATTCCCAAGATAGTTAGTATGGAGTAGGATAGGCCTAAAAGCGAGGTTCAAATTCAATGGCCCAAGTTTGGTTATATTAATTGAAGGAAAATTTGGTTCTCATGGATCCTTAAACACATGAAATTTCATTACCTCAGTTATTGTGAAATTTTCCATGCGGTGAAACTGAGTTCAATGTTGTCTGGTTTAATATTGGCTATTGAACATTATAAATAATTTGTTTATTGTTTTTTCTACTTTACAGTTCATTGCTTTTCTAGTGATATTTTTTTATTGGATTTTGCAGGAGTGAACTTAACTAAGTGGGCCATTGAGTATGAAGAGCCTGTTACAGAGACTTTGCCATTAAGTATGAAGAGCCTGTTACTGAGGCTTTCAAGCTGCTATGTATGGGTTAATTGAAGTTGTTGCGAGATCTAAGTATATTGGCTTAGCAGCCAAGTACAAGTGAGATGGTTTAGCCATTGTAATATTTGGAAAAGTCATTGATGTAATAGATAATTTTCATATAAAGTTATATGGAGATAGTTTTTGAGGAAACTCATATTTATTGTAATACTTGACATTTCATATAATATAATTTGTTCAGTTTAAAACTTATATGGTTGTACTTTATATTATTTATAAGTGTTGTAATTAACTAATTAATGTGACATTGCATAATTCACATGTGTATTAGATGATGTTAAATAATGTATGATTCTTTTTTTAATTTAAACATAATATCATATTAAAAATGTATATTGATTAATAATGGACACCATTAAAACTACTAAAATATAATAACCACACATAAAATGACTAAAAATGACTAAATTAGTGACCAATAAATGAGATTAATGATCAAAATTTGCATAGAAAATGACCAAAAATTGAGAGATACGTAACCAAACAATGGCATATAAATGACCAAAAAAATGACCAAAATTTGCATATCAATGACCAAAAAGCAGTTTTTGTGGCTAATTTACGGTCTTTTATTATGCGACCAAATTTGGTCATATTCTAGTTTGTCATGTCGTCATTAATTTGGTCATAAATGTGGTCATATATTTGGTCATTGATTCAAATATATGACCAAATTAATGACCAACTGACAAGCTATATATGACCAATTTTGGTCGCGTAATAAAAGACCGTAAATTAGCCACCAGCGATCGCCAAACCAAAAGTGGTCATTGATATACTGATTTTGGTCATTTTTTTGGTCACTAATCTCTCATTTTCCACTAGTGTATAGATTTTTTGGGGTTTTTAGGGTTTTAAGCCCTTGGTTCGGGCTCTAGCCCCCTTTTTGGGCTTTTATCCCCTTTCGCCCTAATTTTAGCTCCTTTTAGGTTTTTAGCCCCTTTTTGGAGGCTTCAGCTCCTAGGAGAGTATTTTAGGATCATTTTGGGGGTTTTTAAGCCCTTTTATTCATCCTTTTTGAGGGTGTGGGGGTCTAATGGAGGGTCGTGAAATGGTGTCCTTGGGTGGTGTAGGTCATGAAGAGATGAGTGAGAGATTTTTTAGGTTAACACATTGCCCCTTGATGTGTGAGGGCAGGAGCTCATCATATGGCTGACGGACATCATAAGATTTGCTGCGGAGAGGTGGTGCTTTCGGGGGTTGGAGCATGATGGCTTTTGGTTTTTCTATTAATATGGTTCACATCAATGGGTGAGATACAAATAATGTGTGACATGTATATGGATAAGGTGAACATCCCCATGCTCGTGACAATGTCAAAAGAATAATTTGATCTATGCTCTAAAATACAAGAGCTGATCATATACAACTGATGATACAATAATGGTTGCCTCACTTAGAGGTTGAATACAATGTTGGTCTGGTACATTGGACCCATGGAATTCTTATGGAATGCTATATCTTCATGATTGACGGTGTGCTAGATCTGGAAAGGTACATAGTTGTATGGACTTGCTGATTGAGAGTCAGATTCTTTATGGTACAAGTATGCTGCATCAATCATAAATCTATATAGAAGCACTGTTGGGGCTTCTAAACACTGTCTCCAACGCAACTCGGAAATCACAAGGGACATTACATGTTTAGGTCCCTCGAATAGACTCATCAATGTGCTAGGGTCAGATGACATCCAGGATCTTCGACCAAGTACTATGCAGACCAAACCCTGTATGAATCTCAACGGTGAGATGATGTAGTTGGAGTCGAGAATGTGAGAAACAACCATCCCGAGAGGCACTAAGGACTCCTCTCAAGTGGTCCAAGGAACTCATCAATGAGGTTAATGAAACCAGGATAGAGGGACCTCTGGGTCTATCCTCTAGAATATGTGTGTTGTATTCAACAGAGGGAGACCTGCCCCTAGTCAAGGCAATGGTGTTTCCTTGACTAGAAGTGTGAGGGAGATAACCAAAAGGTGCGAGACAATCTGCAGACGGACCCACTGAATGTGGGGTTGGGAGGGGGATGGAAGGAATTGAACAGGGATAGGGGGAGTGTGGTAGACTCAAACTTCCTTTGTTCAGAGTATGATGACAAGGCAGACTAGGAAGAAAATGAAACTTAACTCATGGGAATGGGATCATAGTTGTAATACCGGGAATGTCATTGTAGATGGGAAATACTTGGAGGAGGTAGACGGTTTTGATATTGATGGGATCCAAGGAAGACACATTGAAGAGTACTCTGAATAAAGGTGACCCGATGTGGGAATGTTACCAAACTATTTTTTGTGGGGTGGTCTCTAAGGACACCGTTGTGGTACAATCTCGTGGATTTTTGGCAAGCCCAAGAAGGTAAACGCTCGATGGTGCTTTCAATTTTAGAGAGTTTGAAAGCAAAAAGAAGACTCCAATTGGGGCTCTTTTTCATTGGTAGTCTCCTGTGCCTGAAAAAGGATAAAAGTATACATAGGAGAGCTCGCTCATCCTGTAGGGGATGAGAGACTTCTTTACTGTTGGTAGTCCAATCAGGCTGGAAAAGGTTAAACCTATACTGACTGGATGGTCATTCAGATACTTTTATGAGCATGAAGGAAACCAACTTTGATTGGTAATATTTTCTTGATGAGAAGGTTGGAAAAGAGCTTAACGACAACCCATGGTGATATTTTTCATAAAGTGTGGCCCCTCTGCCCGAGAAAGCATAAAAGTGTGCAGAGGGGAACGGTCTTGGATTGAATATGCCAAGGTGGTCCTTTTCATTTAATGGTCTACATGGTCTGCAAAAGGAGGTAAACGAGATGATGTAGACACCCTTTCTTATACTTTAGTGAGCGAGAAAGGAAGCAGCCGGGCTCAGCTATATTTTCATTGGTTTTAGGAGTCAGAAAAGAGCTTAAATGAAACTCTAGTATGGTCAATTGATTGCGGTAGCATAGGCAGTGCCCCATGTCGGGATGGTGGAAATTGGTTCAAATATCATCCGTGTAGTATGGACGGAGCAGAAGGCTCTCAAACATACTAATACATGCATGGGATAGATGGTGGCAGAGGCTCACGAGTCGGTGCGGCAGAGGCACGCAAACCGAGGTGGCTCTCGGACAAAGTTTAGGAGAGTGTGTGTGTGTGTTGCGATGGATGGAATTGACTACTTGTGATGTGAGTGCAAGTCTGGGGGCACTTATATGCCAAATAGATGTAAGAAAAATAAATCGTTTTGTGGACAATGGTCCAGAGATCCGCATAAGGTGCAATGAACAAAATAAAAGTAAAAATGGCATTCCTTAACAGGCGTGGCCCAAGAAATCGCATGAGTAGTGGTAGGGGAGTCTGATATAAGAATAGGTCAGTAGATGCTTGCATCATCATGTCATGGCTTGTAAATCGAGGTAACTTGTGGGAAATGGTCCCGAAATTAATTTATTAAACATGAGATGATGGTCTCATAAGGAGGTGTAAATTTGAGCCCGGAGGTGTGAGAGGTGTCTCGAACCAGTTTTAGGTGACTTTGGATTGGAATCTAAAGGGTGCTACCCTTGACTTGTGGTGAAAAAAAATGTTGAAAAATGAGAAAGGGAAAAAACTAAGCTATAAGGGACTCATAGTGCTTCTATCAGGCATAGACTCTCTTGAGGTGAAGCCTGTTGCGTGGCTTCTTCAAGATTCGACCGTCTGAGTCAGCAAAGAGGTATGCCCCCTTGCCAAGACGAAGGTCATTGGCAAGGTGGGATGATGAAATCTGGTCTTTTATGGGAAGAACGGATTCCAAACTATGGTTTAAAGGGAATGGGGTAAAACTGATGGTGGTCTTACATACATCTTCATCATTGCATAAGTGATGCCAGGATAGATCAGGTGGATCTTGCATGGCTGACAAGACAGAAGGGAAAATGGTGCTAGAGATCATGTAAATGGTATTGGTTATGGTTTTTGTGGCCTTTCGCCCAGTATTTGTTGGAGGAAGAGGGGTAGGCCTGGAGACAGAAGGATTCTTTGATGGACCTGGAGGTAGGTGTAACATCATCTCAATTGGCTGGACATGAGTCAACACATTATGGGGCCTCAAAGGTACAGTAGGTGGTTCAAGGTACCACACAGGGTCTCCCAGTCTGAAATCATGTAGATTGAAGGTTGCCAAGGTAGACTTACTCACGATCCCAGATAGTAGGAAAAGGAAAAGGAAAAGAACAAGGAAAAGGATCGTGTTGATTGGGAATGAACCCCAATGTTTCCCTGGTAACTGAGGTTGCGGCTATGGTTGGGGAAACAATGGAAGAGACAGGTCTGATGGACCATCAGTGATGGTGGAGACAATAGGGTTGGTTGAACTAGACATCATGTAAATGGACATGGTTTCTAAAGAAGGAGGTGGGGTGTGAACTTGTTCGATCAGGGTGATCTCAGATTCAAGGGAATGTTGTCTAAGGTTGGCTAAATCCATTCATAATTTGGCAATTCTTGGCAGTGGTGAGAATAGTGTCCATATAATCTGCAAAGGGTGCAAGCATGGTTTGTTCTCAATTCCTTGTTCTTGACTATTGGTGTGGTTGGGAGTTCAACCATGGGGATTTTTTTTGTTTGTATGCATGGCATCCAAATGCACACGGATCATTAGAATTTCAGAGCAATTCTGAGTTGGATGGCCTTGTTGTTCGTAGATGGCGCAGGGAAGGATCTGTCGAGGTTCTGTGGTGGCTTTGGCATTATTTCCCTTGGCCCTTTTTGGGTGGGGTGGCGCAGGTGCAGGTGTGGTGGTTGGTTTTTGCAGACCGAGTGGGGGATGGGACTCGACCGCGATGCCTACTCGATGACACTCTCCGATCAAGCTGACTCTTACCTCAAACTGACAAATTGTTCTCTCAAATCTCTCACTTATCATATCCCTCTAAGCCTCATGCTTTGGGGGGCATTCTGTTATACCCAAATCTCATCACCAACATGTCATGAGATCCTTAACACCTATGTTTATGATAAATCAAAAACTTGGAGTGTAAACATGCTTTGGATATCAATTCTACATGAAAACCCTAGCACCACCTTTTTCCTTTAGCTAATGAGCAGTACCTTGTTCAGCACCACCTGAATCCTATTATAGAGAAGTTGTGCACCGCATATGTGCTTTGTTCTTGAAGTGGTTCTTACCTACATCTCTCTATCATAAAGGTGTATAAGCGGTATCCTTAGTAAAATTTTAAAAAAGAGGATTCTCGAGGTTTCTAGAACATGATCCTTGTGTCCTCCCTTATCCCTATCAATATGGGTTGGTTGGAGTCGAGATACCTCTTGGTAGGATCTTATAGCCACCTCACCCACAAATCTCTCAACCCTTTTTATCCTTTTGAACCCTATAAATACAAGCTCATACCCCATGGTTGAGGGAGAGAGAAGAAGGTAAAGTTATGATGTTGAATTGATGCATTGGCTTTGATCCATCAGAGAGAAATTAGAGAGAAAGTTGGAGCTATTGGGGATGAGGTGTTTGTCTTGTAGAGGATTTTTTCAACAATAAGGCAATGGTTGTAAGCTTCTTCATTGATTTCTTAATGCAAAGCTGATTTTCATCCCACATATATGTTGTACTGATCTCGCATGTATATGTTACTAGATTCCTTAGTCACTAGTATAGATGTCTAAATAATGTTCTAGTATCTTTGATGTTCTTATTTGTTTGACATGTTTTGCAGGTACACAGGTTCGTCATCAAAGCATTATTCCAGGTGTTTACAACATTTAGGGAAGGTTTTCACCCTTTGTCCTTCACTTATTTGTTCTTGATCTGAACCATTCCAACCAGAGGAATATCTTATGTCTGTAGAAGGTGCAATATTCCTCACAACAATAACGAGCATAGCAATCAATCACAAGAGACAATGAACACAAATATTTTCCTCAGGGAAACCATAAAGGATAAAATCCCACAACTTCCTCAGAGATAGAATGAGCACCAAAAGTAAAACCCAAAGATACAAAGATGATCTCTTGACATCAGTTATCTCTCTCTCTCTCTCTCTCTCTCTCTCTCTCTCTTGACCCAACTTCTTCTCTCTCTCAGTTATGTGCTACAACTGAGTGTGAGTGACTATGTGATAAATATAGAGGCTCACTCTCTATTTATACTAATTCCTGACTTGACAATAACTCACCAGGGCCGACTTCTCTAGGAGAGTCTAATAACCCTAGTGCCCCACAATTGCGGGGACTTTAACCCTTAATTAATAAGTATGGTTACCCTTTATGACTTTACATGACTTGTTTACATTATTGATTCTCCCAATGGGAACATTGGGGTATGACATGACTCAATTACGTTAGTGATACTTCCCGATAGGAACATCGGGGTACAATACATAAGATATATAAGTGAATACATTCCAAATTTACAAATACATCAACAATAAGAGACCCTAATGTCACCTGAATGACTCTAATGACATTCAAGCAAACCCAACAACATTTTAGTGACCCTAATGGCATAGTATTGACCCTAACAACATAACATTAATATTAACGGCCATGATGATGAACCTTAATGGAATATGAGTGACTATGATGATGATTATGAAAATGATGTTGTTGATGATGCACTTAATGTTGATTATTATTATTATTATTATTATTATGTTGATGTACCATATGATGTTGACGACGTTGATTTCCATGATGATGATGCATGTGATAGAACTTATAGATGATGATGGATCTTAATGGAACCTAAATGACCATAATTGTATCTCAGTGACCCTAATGTCACATAAATGACTAATGGAATTCAAGTTTATATAAAAAACATTTTAGTGACCATGATGTCATACCAATGACTCTAACAACATGACAATCATGCATTATGACAATGCTTATGGAATTGATGATGATTTAATAATTATAAGATGATATCAATCACAATTGATGCCTACATTCCCACTCAGAGCCCAAATATCTCTTATGAAACTCTTGTAATTAATTAGGTGGCTTGATTCCTTTATAATTATCAAAATTATGTTCATGATGATGATGATTATGATCTTGAAATTGACTATCATAATCATGATATATGATGATGACGATGATGATGATTATGGTGATAATAATGTCGATGTCTATGACGAAGATGATCACTATAATGGTGGTGATGATGATGATGATAATGTTGATGATGATGATGTACTTGATGATGATTATGTTGATGATGATAATGATTATTATGATTATGTTGACTTTGCGCTCATATTTAACCTAGGATTAAAACCATGTTTAGTGCCTAATTTAGCTTCCTAATTGTCAGTAGTTTTAGAACCAAGTTTTGTATTTGGAATAACATCTACAATACCATCTAGTTGTTCACCCAAATTAGAACCATGTTTTTTTCCTAGTATTGCAAATATTTTTTCTCCTAGATTTTCTTTAAGAAAACACTGAATTTTCCTTCTAGAGGATGTGATAGAGGCCATTGGTTATAGCATTTGAGGGTTATATTAGGGAAAGTAATGTTACACACTGATGTTAATTTATATGATTTTATATATTATAATAATAATGATGATAAGGATGATGATGATGATGGTGATTTTTATGTCAATTATGATGATGAGGATGATGCATGTTATTGCACTATTTGACCTTAAGTGACGCTAATGGCACCTAAATGACCCTTTTGGTATCTAAGAGTATCTGATGAAACCTAAGTGATAGTAATGGTATCTAAGTGTCCCTAACATATTTTGAGTGACCCTAATGACATGACAATGATGATGATGATGCATATTTACAATAAAAAAATATGGCATTAATGATTTCGTACGATGATGATAAAAATGTCCCTATCAATATTTGAGTGACCTTGATGGAATCTGAGTGACCGTAACAATATTTAGGTGCCACTACGGACAATCAAATTATATTAGGGTAATTTAGGTAGAATTAGGGTCACTCAGATGCCATCAGGGTCATATAGGTTCCATTAGGATCAATCAAGATAAAATAGTGTTTTAATCATAATCATCATGATTATTGGAATTGATAATATCAATGTCATCATTGTCATGGTCATCATCATCAACATCATACAAATTGATAATATCTTCACCCCCATCATCATAATTTTAAACATAATTACCCTAATTATCGATGTAGTACTCATTTTCATCATTATAATATTGTAATCAAATCATCATCAATGCTAATATATCATTGTCAACATGCATCATCAACATCATTATTGTGTTTTTACGGCCACTCAAATGTTGTTATTGATGATTCGATGTCATTATGGTCATTTAGGTGCCATTAGGGTAATTTATGTGTCATTAAGTTCATTTAGGTGCCACTAGCATCATTTATGCACCATTAGGTTCAATTAAGATCAAATAGTGATATAATGAATATTACCATCATCATTGACATCGAAATCATTGTCACCATCATCATCATATTGATCATTTTCAACATCATCCAAATAAATAATATCATCAACATTAGTATCATTTTCATTGTCATCATCAACATAATTTTCATCATAATAGTCCTCATCATTGATGTAGTGTCATTGTCATCGTCATCATATTATAGTCAAATCATCATTAATGCCAAAACCATTGTCATTGTGCATCATTAGAATCATTTTCATGTTGTTAGGGTCATTCAAGTTCCATTAGGGTAACTAAAATATTTGTAGGGGAATCTTGATGCCATTAGGTTAACTCAAATATTGGTAGCGGCAACCTGATGCCATTAGGGAGACCTAGATTCGTTGTATTTTATTGGATGGATTCTAAAACTGGTGCCTTAATTCCACAAAATACATCTCAAATGAATTACATTTTGCGATCACGTCCATGCACAACTTTATCCAAAAGTAGATGTTAAATCTGGTGCTATTAAGGACCATAAATATGGCGCTAATGAGGATCATAATATATACATTAATTGGGATGCAATTTAGGATGAAATTTCATGGGTATATTGCATCTAGTTTAGTGCCAACTGATATTTGAAAGTTAAACAATAAAAAACATTCACAAATAAGAGGGAAGAGAGAGTTCATTCAGTCATAAAAACAAACAAAATAGAAGAGATAAACACTAATTTGACATATTGGAAGGAGTGAGGAGCATATAACTTCTAAATTTGGTGATTCTTACTTTTAACTTGGATATTTGGAAAGGAAAATTACACCTTAATTCACCCTTTCTATTTAAATAATTCCTTGTAGTTGCTTGAAGATGTTTTAATGAGGAAGATGGTTTGTAATTTTTCCTTTAGGAAGTTAGTTGAAGAATTTTCTTTTAGGAATATAGTTGAAGAATTTCACTTTAGGAAGAGGTTTTATCATTCAAGTGAAAATAAGAGAAAAACCTGGGTTTTTGGCAAGTGAGAGGAACCCAAAACATTGAATCATTTAAAGATGGAAAGTGGAGAAGAAGGAACCAATCAAGGGAAATTAGTATGCTTAATTTGTATGATGTTGAAATATATTTAACATGTTCTTCAAGTTTGCATGCAATGTTTTTTTACATAATGGATAAACAAATTTGACCTCTTGGATAGTAATGATTGTAGGGTATGCAAATAATGGTGAGGAACAATAGGCCCTAGAGTAAGCACAACCTTGCGACTATCCAATGCCATAACCAACCTTTTAGGTATTTGTTTACATCAATTTTTTTTGAAATGTCATTTAGTTGATTCTTGAAATGGTATGCTTTGTATTTTAATTAGAACCATATCACTATGTAAACATTTGTTCTAGCATACTAAATTTGTAAATAAAATTTCTTATACATACTTCTAAAAGGATTCGAATAGTCAACTAAATTATTTTGACAACCAAAGAAAAAATAATATTTCATAGCCAAATGAAAGAAGAAACTCTTATATGTATAGTAACATTGTCGATTGCTTGATGCTATTATATGAAGACAATTTTACTGTCTACAATTATGTAAAAGTTGTCTGACCTTTTGAAACAATATGCCAATAGTCAATACCAACATTATTCTAAGTTAATATTATATCAATTATAAAAATGTCATTTTCTAGTCCCAAATATTGTTATTGTGATTTGAATTTTTTGAACATAAGGAAATAAGTTTATTTTCCTAGTAGAAATGTACATAGGAGTATGTCCTCTCTCAACCATAATATGTTTCAAATTCTCATGTATCGGGTCTAGTCCCTATAGAATGCACCAAATCAACCATCCTATTTTTGCAAGACAACTACAACATATGTTTAAGGCATGTTAAAAGGGAGTACTTTCTTGTGCCAACAACTCGGTCACAAAAATTCCAACTATATATTTTATCTTGATCACAACATGAAGTCGAGAAATATTTAGACATTGATACTTGCATTTAATTCTCTATGGGATATTTCTAAAATAGAATTGTATACCTTTTGAAACTTATCTTGGAAAACATTGGGTCTTTCAGTAGTATGCAAGAGATATGACTTTTCTAAAGTACACATTCCTATATAGTATTAATATAATTAATAAAAACTAGGTATATTACATGGTGTACTTGGAGAAACGGAAACACCTAAACTTGTATGTATATCTGTATCTTATCTAAATACATTTGAATAATAATGCATACAACTTGTTTCCTTCAAACTCGGTTCCATGATGAGATTCAATTCCATGTGCATGTGTTTCAAGATTTGAAAATAGGATTCTTATTAAACATGTTATGATTCCCTTTGTTTAATGGATAATAATGTTTCATGAAGAGATTGGGTTGTTGTTCTAGTGAATAAACGTGTTAATAATTATGGATATCGGTATCAAAAGAGTTGATCATGTACTAAAAAATGAAATTGTCCTCTTGATGAAAAGAATTGATTATGTACTAACTTATTCCCTACCACTAAGAGTTACTTAGGATTATATGTTATGAGTAGTCCCACTTTTTCATTAGTATTTATTGTGGCCATCAACAAGGTAATTTTCATTTTCCCTAGGTTTAGTCCCTAAATCTCTAATAGTGGAGGACACTCACTTGAGAAATTTATTCAAAATTCACTTAGAGTTGACATTTGTAATTTTTCACTACTAACTTAAATGATGAGAAAATTTTCTCCCCTCCTTACCTAAAGGTTGTTGCACTTCATTCATAGAATTATATCTTTTAATAGAACTTAGTCACCTTCTAGGGTTCACCCTTTTGTATTACCCAGTTGTATGTGATATATAATTTCATGTTAATTTGGTATTTTTTTTCTCCTTTGGGGGGTTTTTCTTTTATCCCCCCCCTTTTTTTTGCTGTAATAAATTATATTTTCATGTCCCCTTATCTATTCGATCTGTCAAGCCTATTAATATAAGTGTCATTTCATTTTAGTGCAACAAGATGCAAATGTTTTCTTTGATTGTGTTCGAGTGAACTTTCTCTTTCCATCTTCAATCACCTCCAACCATGACAATAGATTTCTAATCCACTTTTGGAAATTATTTTGGGGATTGATGGATATAATGTTGAATATAAGAGTTTCCTTTCATCCATAGACATATGGGTAGATTTGGGTAGTAAATCACACAATTGTTCAACTTTTACACATTTCCAACCATAAATATGAAAAAACATGCCATGCCAATATCCCTTATGTTAAACACAACTATAATAAAATAATACATAATATTATTGAAACTTTACTTTTGAAGTGTGTATTGGCTTATTTCCATAGGATACATTATCCGTTCTAGGATCTATTCTTAAGGTGATGATGGTGAAGGAATTTGTTGCACATAGGAAAGCAATTTAGTTCATTTTCAACATTAGAAAAATGAATGAATAAGATTGACAATCTTTGTAGAAAATACGACATAATGATAAACACGATCAATAGTAGCATATCACTAGTTTTGCTTAGAAATTGATAAATTGTAGAGAAATTCAAGAAGAAAATCCTACATTTGGGAGTGTAGTTGTCGAGGGCCAAACATAAATGAGTAGGGAGGTTTGTTCCTAGAGGATATTTCAAGTTAACTAATTCTCAAATAATTTTGGATTTGTGTTGTATATTTTTCTAGATTCTATGAAAGCATGGTTGCATAGGCTTGTGCACTTCTTTAAGTTGTGATTCTCCACAAGATAATTTGGTAGATATTTTGCAAATGTAGTTAGTAATTCCTTGCAAGAGATTCTTCAATAGAAGATTCATGTGGGGTACTTTAACTAAGAATTTAGGTATGTATTATTGTGTTTGAAATCTTGTTGTGTGGATAGTTATTTGGTTATGATAAAATCTTGTCACTTACCTCTATTGCATTGTATAAATTGCAAGACTAGTAAACCTCAACATTGAAACATATTGTGCACTGGTGCACTTTAACAAAATTGGAATCCATCATGGTTTTAATACATATTTAAATGAATTGTCTTCTATTACTATGTCCCTTCCTCTTCCCCAAATTTTGTACCATATTGTAATTTATAACTACAGAGAAGCTAAAAAAGGAGAGACTAAGTGATCCATCTTACCTTGTCTTATATATTTATGTTGTTCATTTTATTGTACAATGGTTCCTTCGGTTCCATTATTAATTTTTATGGAATTTATGTTGTACTTTTATTAAATGATTGTAAAATGTAGATTTATAACTTTCACAAATTTCGCCATTGATGATTAAGTAGTACCTAGTTTTGGAGAATATACAATTAGAACCAAATCATCCCAATAATCATTCTTTAATTCTATCTGGACGAGGTCACCCATAATTGACTTGGGTTGTTGCAATTTTTACACTACCTTAGAAAAAATTCCACTTGGTGCATTTCTCAATACAATATTTTGCAAATTGAACCCAAGAGATAGAACAATTACACTCACAAAATTGCTAATCAAACTTGCAAAATTCACACAAAAGGAGACTAAAATTGGAGCATAACACTGATCTGTATTCAATAAGTGTACAATAGCCAAAATTATGAAGTAATAGGCTGATGAAATATATAATTACATGATATATTCGAATGAATAGGAATGCCATTCGAAATGGTCAAAAAGTGGGCTTACTAAATCTAGTCAAGCCCCCCATAGGTGCATAAAGCAGTTTCCAAATCTACCAAGATGCTCACAAATAGGCTAAGTCAAGTAGGCAATATAATAATGGATGGAAAGAAAACTCATACATGATTTTATTAGGATAGAAGGAGGGAGGATGATGTGGTCACAAAACAAGTCAACTACACCTAGTCTAGCTTTTCCTTTTGCCTTAAATCTCAATAAAACAGGCAGCTTTTCAGAAAAAGCAGATATGCGCTTTGGAGGATATGGAATAAAGAAGACATGCTAAATTGGGTTTCTAGTATGATTCTCAAGTGCTCCATGACTCATTTTTAGCATGTGTTGACTTCTAGGAATTGTAGAAGGCAACTATCATAGAGTGGAATCTAGGAAACTAGGTAATAAGACAAAAATAATTAAAATTAATGTCTAAGGTAGGTAACTATGGGTTGATTATTCTAACACCCCACCTTAATCCTGTCTTTATGAGTAAATATGAGAAAACTATAGGGCCTAGCAACAAGGCTTATTCACCCTTTACATACTACTTGTCCATACAACCAAGGAAAGAGGAAAAAACCTAGTGGGAAAATCCTCCCTTAAACATGGACAGGAAAAACAAATTTTTTGGAAATATTGTCATCAATCATGCTTCGCAGCATGATCAACAATCC
Organism: Pseudotsuga menziesii; assembly: GCA_001517045.1. Lineage (NCBI taxonomy): Eukaryota > Viridiplantae > Streptophyta > Pinopsida > Pinales > Pinaceae > Pseudotsuga > Pseudotsuga menziesii. The sequence continues at coordinate 192,535 of LPNX010770737.1, forward strand.
CCAGTAGTGATTTAATATTTCTGAAGGTATTCTCACAAAAAACTTTGGTGAAGATCTCTACTACTTGTTTTGAAGATGCACAGAAGAGTAGATCAATGGTGCCATCATGCACAAGCTGTCTGATGTAATGCATATGGATCTCAATGTGCTTGGTTCGATGTCTCTGAACTGGATAATTGCAAATTTGAATAGTGATCTGATTATCACAGTAGATAATTGTTGAAAACTCTGATTCGAAACCACATTCTCCAAGTATCCCCTGCAACCACAAACATTGAGTTGTTGCATTTACAACTCCTCTATACTCTGCTTCTGTAGATGAGAGTGTTATGGCACTCTGCTTCTTGCTTGACCAGCTGATTGGTCCTTTTGCAAGCATGAAAACATACCCTGATGTAGACTTTTGATCTGTGTTGTCACCTGCCCAATCACTGTCAGTAAACCTAATCAAATCAAGATCATATTTTGATTTGTAGAAGATCCCATGATTTCTTGTTCCTTGAACAAAATTTAGGATCCTTTTGGCTTCTCTCCAATGGATCTCATGAGGCTGATCCATGTATCTCAAAGCCACACTAAATGCATAAGATATATCAGTTCGAGTGTGTGTTAGATAAATAAAACACCCAATCAACTTCCTATACAGTGTATTATTTACCATAAGAGAAGAACCTGCTTCTTCAAGCTTAACTCCTGAAAGTAAGGGAGTCTTGCTTGGCTTGCAATATTTCATGTTGAACTTGTTCAGAAAATCCAGAGCATACTTGGATGGATGTACTTTTATTCCATGTTATGATTGAGCAATTTCAAGACCCAAGAATTGGCTCAACAATCCCAAATATATCATTGAAAGTCAATGGTTCATTGCATCCTTCAAGGAGGCAATCTCTTTCTTTGAACTTCCTATAATTAGAAGGTCATCCAAATACAAGACAATAATCACCAAAAAACCATGAATCAGCTTCAAATAGACATTAGGATCATACATGCATCAAACAAAACTCACTGATAGCAAAAATCCATCAATCTTGGCATACCAAGCCCTGGGGGCTTGCTTAAGCTCATACAATGATTTCTTTAACCTGCACACTAAATATGGATTAGAAATAAACCCTTCAGGTTGTAGTATGTAAATATATTCAGTGATATATCCACTTAGGAAATCACACTTCATATCCATGTGATGTACCTCCCACTGCTTCGAAGCTGCAATGGCTAGAGCTAGCCTTATTGAGTCCATCTTTTCCACTAGTGCAAAGGTTTCATTGTAGTCAATAACATGTACTTGTGAGTATCCCTTGGCTACCAATATTGCCTTATATTTAAAAGGTGAACCATCAGCAGCAAACTTAGTCTTGAAAACCCGCTTACATTGAACTAGCTTCCTCCCTAGGGGAAAATAAACCAATTCCCAAGTGTTGTTCTTCTGGAGCGAGCTGAATTCTTATTTCATGGTTGTTTTCCATATTAGATCATCTGCTACATATTAATATTTCTATGGATCTTATTCAACCATTAGATAGCACTTATCACCAAATAGAGGATCTTTCACACAAAGGGAACTCTCAAACTGAGATCTAGTCCTCCTAGTGTCACTAGGATTTCCAGCTAGTTCTCCAGCTGCATGAATGGTATTTGATGCCCATTTTGGTATTGTAGGAATATTAGGATCTATAATCAAATAATCATTATCAGACATATCATAATCAGCAAACTTATTAGTCTCTCCACTTACAATCATTGGATCTGGTGGTGAAGAAGACTCTCCAACTTCAACTGCTACTAAAGGCCCTTGTTGGAACTGAACACTTCTTTCAATGAAAATTTTGTTAGTGCTCAATTTGATCAACTTGTACCCTTTTGAATATTCATAATACCCAACGAATAGGCACTCTTGGCTTTGGGGCTGCAAAGCCTTCCTCTTTTCAGTTGGAATTCTAGCCCAAGCCTTTGAGCCAAAATCCTAAAATGGGTCACATATGAATTGTGCCCACTCCAAGCTTTGAAAGGAGTCATACTATCAAGCTGCTTATGAGGCACCATATTCTGGATGTAGGATGCATAGTTTATGTCCTAGGGCCCAAAACTTTGGTGGAAAATTCTCAGCCTCCGTCATGCGGATTGCCATCTCCTTCAGTGATCTATTCTTTCTCTCAACAACACCATTTTTCTATGGTGTGTAAGGGATTGAATGCTACATATGAATACCTACATATTTACAATATTGAATGAACTCAGACTTGACATACTCACCACCATTGTCATATTTGAGGATCTTGAGTTTCCTCCCATACTAGTTTTCAACCAAGGCTCTAAAGACTTTGAAGAGGTCAAAAACTTCATACTTATGCTTTAGGAAGTATACCCAACAATACCTGGAAAAGTCATCTGTCAAGGTCAGTGCATATTTGTCTTGACTCATGGACATATGAGGGAAAGGACCAGCAATGTCACCGTGGATCAGCTCAAGAGGTGCGGAGGTTCTCTCATGACTAGATTTCGCATGCTTGTGCTCTGGGTGTTTTCTTAGGATACAACCTTGACAAACTCCCTTAGAAATCTTGATCTTTGATAACCCTATGACAATATATTTTTCACTCAAATCAGAAATATACTTGTATTTAAGATGGCCAAATCTTTCATGCCAAAGATTGCTTGCTTCACTAGCATGAATCAAAAGAGCAGAGGGGTTTGAGTAGGGTAGAAAATGGGAAAACTTGTATACCTTCGAAGTGTGATCTACAACACCTTTTGCTATGACTTTACCATTTGAAATCTCAGTGATTTCAACATCATCAAGGGAGAAGATGACCTTCTTTGGAGACCCAGTATGAGTCATCTGATACATTGACAAGATATTAGAGGCAAGACCTGGAACATACAAGACATTATTGAACTTACCATGGTCAAGATCAATCCTTCCCTTCCCCAAATTGTCAGTGAGAGAGTCATCTCCCAAAAATATTGGTGGACCTTTCTACATGTCAAGAGAGGAGAATATATCTTTTGTCGAAACCATATCTCTAGAAGCTCCAAATTCTATGATGAAGCTAGGTGAGCTTGATGTGCCAACAACTAAGGCATGTACTCTCTCTCTGTCCTCTGAATTTGATCCTCCTTCCCTCTTTTTTGAGCAATCACGAAGGGAGATGTTATTCTTCTCTAGGATTTGGGTCAACATGTCAATTTGATTTTCATACAAGAGCTCTCAGGATGATAGCCCTTACTGCAGTATGCACACTCGCTCATTTCTCCTTTGTTCTTCTTCTTCTGGGAGTTCTTCTTGGAACCTTAGGGCTCCTCCAGAGACTTGTTCTTGTCTCTCTTTTGCTCAGGTGGCTTTTTAGATTTTTTCTTGCTTTTTGAATCCACCTCTAAATATCCAGCAACCAAAGCTTGGTCTTTGGAAGGTTTGATGGTGTCAATCATCACCAATTTATCTTGCTCTTGTGTTAGGGATTCCATGAACTCTGCAAGAATAAGCATCTTCCAGGCTCGAGCTGTCAACTTGGTGGCATGGAAGTTTGAAACAAACACTGAATAGTCAGGACCAATCTTAGAGAGTATGGCCAAAAATAGTTGTTCTTCCTTCTTTTCGATGCCACACTATTTCAACTGCAAAATAAGGGCCTTAAACTTCGAAAAGTAGAGTTGCAATGACTCAAAGCTACTGGGACTCAAGGAGATCAGATCATTCTTGATTTTATTTTCTATCATATCATATATATTTCCAAAAATATCTTCTATATTCTCCCACACTTCATTAGGTGATGTCAATCCATCAGGATGGAAGAGGAGGTCTCTTGAAATGATCATACACAAAAGACCATACGCCTCATCCCTCTTGTTGTGCCATTTAATTTTATCTGCAGCTGCATTAAGATCTCTCTTTGTCTCCATAGTCACCCTATAGAGACCTTTCACTCTCAACAATATCTCCATCTCAGCTTTCCACTCAAAGAAATTGAATGGAGTCAAGATCATCTTCTGAGATTGGTCCATAGCTCAGAAACTGTGCCCTCTAGTCATCTGAATGCACTCCCAGTCAAGATGTTGAACCTGCAATAGCAATAATAAAGGAGATAAATTGATATAAAAAGGCTCTGATACCATGTGTAAATTGAACCCAAGAGATATAACAATTACACTCACCAAATTGCTAATCGAACATGCAAAATTCACACCAAAAGGAGACTGAAATTGGATCATAACACTGATCTATATTCAATAAGTGTACAATATCCAACCTTATGAATTAATAATATTCTACAATATATAATTACATTATATATTTGAATGCATAAGGATGCCATTCAAAATGGTCAAAAAGTAGATTTACTAAATCTATTCAAATCCCCCATAGGTGCATAAAGCAATTTCCAAATCTACCAAGATGCTCACAAATTTCCTAAGTAAAGTAGGAAATCTAATAAGGGATGGAAATAAAACTCATACATTCTTTTACTAGGATAAAATGAGGGAGGATGATGTGGGAAAAAAACAACTCAACTACACCTAGTCTAGCTTTTCCTTTTGCCTTAAATCTCAATAAAACATGAACCTTTTCAGAAAAAGCATATATGCACTTTGGAGGATCTAGAATAAAGCAGACATGCTAAATTGGGTTTCCAAAATGTTTCCTAGGTACTCCATGACTCATTTTTAGCATGTGTTTATTTCCAGGACTTGTAGAAGGCAACTAGCATAGAGTGGAATCTAGGAAACTACGTAATAAGACAAAAATAATTCAAATTAGTGTCTAAGGTAGGTAACTATGGGTTGATTATTCTAAAAAATAATTTTTTTTGTTTTGTTCAAGAGGAAACAATTTGATTATTTTCCTATGTCTAATGCAGTAAATTAAAATTTACTAAAACTAGCATGGGTTATTCACTAGAATAACTATAACTGATAAGATTTCTACACACTAAGGGTTTTTAATGGGTCCTAGGAAATTTAGAACATCCAAGCAATGAAATTGAGTATCATGACATGCTATATGTGTGTTTGGGAAAAGTCAATATTACCACAAATATGACAATCTTGTTCATCAATGTTTTCAAAAATTTACCCTCTAATGCAAAAATTGCATTGGAAGTTGTTGAGCAAATCCTGGTTGCAAAATTCATCAACATAGATCATGTATGTTCCATGTAGTCACTGGATAGGGGTGTCCCTAGTGGTACATATATGTCATGATTCCAACAGAACTGATGGTTTTCCCATCCAAGCCTCAATTATCACATTATTGTAGGTTTCAACCCGCTACCAAAATCCATTCAGGGACACTTCATGCAAATTTCACTTTAGAGAATAAAAACAAAACCAAAAAAGAAAATTTAGTGTCATTACCTCTTGTAAGTCCATTTATGTAACAATGATATGACCATGATACCAACACCCTTTCTTGGCACACTTTCTAAAAAAATACCCTCTAATGCAAAAATTACATTGGATGCTACTACACAAAACCTAGTTGAAAAAATTGTTAAAATAGACAATGTGTGGTTCAAGTAGTCACTGGAAATGGGTTTTGTTGGGCTGAATTAATGTCATTTTAATTCCATTGTAGTAATTTCCCAGCCATTTAATTTGTTAATCCGAGGTTCATAGGCTTACAAAGCACATGCAAAGTATATGCAGAACTGAAGCGAAATTAAGCTAACCTACCCCCCGTGAAACTAAGACTAATCTAATCTAACCCCCCTTAAGCTGAAAAAAGCAATTGCTAATCAAATGCTAGAATATGAAACACACGGGTGAAAGTAAATTGCATAAAAGAAAGACAACATATGAAGAGCAACAAGACAACACATGTGAGATCACATTACCACAAAGCAATCTTAAATTACATCACAAGAATCAATCATAAATCATGAAAGCATCAAACCAATATTATGAACAAAAGCTATGAATTCCCTTCTCCATATTACAAAGTCAAGACTAACTTCTACAATCTACTATTCTCTAAGATAATCTAAGATCTAAAATATTCTAAGATAATATCCCATAAGAAATGAAGAGAGAGCATTCTCTTTTATACATGAACTTCTTTGAGAAGAAGATAACCATCTCATAATGAGAGATCCACTATTCACTCAACCACTCAACTACTTTCCTATTATTACAAGATATGATCCCTTCAAATCCTCCACATATCTTTCACAAATTCTCCACATGTCTCTCAACCAAATCTCCATGATCTTCTCCTTAGAATATTCTTTGCATAACTATCTCCTTGAAATGGTGGAGGAGATATATGTGAAGAATTTTCTTTGAATTAATTCTTCACATATTCCTACACATTACAAAGGTCATCCATACTTTGAGATATTAGTGAAAAACATGTTAATTTTCTAATATTAATCATAAATTCACTTATAATACTAAAAATAAATAAAGTGGAAATAATAAGGTGAAACCCACATATATGTATGGAAATGGAATGATAAAAGGTTAATGGGACGAGGAAATGTGAGGAATAGTAGAAGATAAAGTGGGTGAAAAAAGGACATTTCTACGTCCCAACATACTCCCCAACTGAGCTTGTTGCATGTCCTCATGCAACCGTGTATGGCTCTTCTCAAGAACTTTTGGCATCTAAACTTTAGCTTTGATTGATGATGTCTTTTTAACAATGAATATTTCTGGGGTGTGAAATACATGAGTAACAACTGGCATTTCCTTATGGTTGGTTCTTGTGTGACAACCATGAATATAAAAAATGTTGGTTCTTGTGTTAAAAACATTCATTTCATGATGTGAAATGCATGAGTAATAGCTGACATTTTCCTTATGGTTGGTTCTTGTGTGACAACCATGAATGTAAAGAATGTTGGTTCTTATGTTAACAACATTCATTTCATCATCTGTTTTCTAGCTACATAATAATTTAACCATATACTCACTGAAAATGATAAGCGATTAATGTGCATAGAAAGCATCATTGTGCATAAGAAATCCTCTTCTTTATCTTTATGAATCATGCCAATATGTATATCAATGTGTATGAAAAAAAGTGCAATAGAGGATTTGTCAGAAAAGAAATGCTCGTGAATGGTAAATGAGATGAAAAATGGGTGATGGTGGTGAAAAGAATGGAATGATAGTAGTGAGTATGTATTGAATATAGTTTCCCCTCCCCAACTAATGTGGTTGCATGTCCTCATGCAACCTAGCATGGGCTGTGAAAGAAATGGAGCATGGTGAGGGAATTTTCCAAATTATTCATTTCTAGCATGTAAGGAATTGCATGATTAAAGTTTAGAAAACAACATACCCCCACTTACCCAAAAAGTAGATGAATGATGCAACAGGAATGTAGCTGATGTTGCTGGATCGTGGAATGTGTCACTGCTACTACGGTTGTAGCTATTGGATCATGGGCAGTGAAGGAATCGAAACTGCTGCTGTTAAATCATGGAAAATATGTCACAGCTGCAGGATAAAAATGTAACTATAAATGATGCTGCAGCTGGAATTGCTGTAATGTGAAGTGGAGGAATCTAAACTGCTACTAATAAATAATGGAAAATATGTCACAGCTGTAGGATAAAAATGTAACTGTAAATGATGTTGTAGCTGTAACTGCTGGAACTGCTGTAATGTGAAGTGGAGGAATCTGAAGTGCTGCTGATAAATAATGGAAAATGTGGAAGGCAGAAAGTGGAACTGTGGTATACTCATAGATCTGAAGTCATGTTTTTGCAACTGCTGATGGAGTCATGAGAAAGAATGTATAGTCTTCACCTGCTACAAAACCCGATGGTACAATTCTAGTCATGCGAATAAATGTGTCAAGGTCGAGCATGAAGAGAAATCATTGGATTACCGGCCATTTATGAATGTCGTTAACCAATGCGAGTCAACTCACCAGTGATGTCAATGAGTTCCAAGGTACCCAAGTACATCTTGTGAAGTGTGAATAGATGTGTTGATGTCGACCCACTTGCAATATCTAACGATCAAGGGACATTGATGAATTCCCATGATTGTCAGTGAGATAACTTGCCATTAAGGCATGCAAGCCTCTAGGTACTCAAAATGAACTCTAGTCTATATCCCAGATGAGGTACTGAGGTCGATCGGGCAAGACTTGTTGAAATGTGGGCCTTAAGGAACCCCACATTAGTCAACACGAGTTGGTATAAAAATATTGGTAGGACTATAAGTGAAAAGATCTCACAGTCAAGAAGTGGATATGGAAAGGCTATGTAGTCATGGAAAGGGAGCTAGTTTTATTTAGAAGTAAAACTAGAAAGGAAAAAGAGGGCAAAATGAACTGAAAAATATAAAGAGATGTATGCAATTCAGAAAGATGGGCATGTGTGAATTCATGACATATAAAGCAATGGAAAGTGGACTTCAAGACATGGATGGTGAACGTGCTCTAAAGGAGAAATATGGATAAACAATCATGACGCAAATGAGTTTATGGATGGTTTCTGCGTAACAACCAATGTTATGATGTTTATCAGCAAAATCATGAGTAACATCTCCTTCAGGATGTCTATCAAAGCATGTTTCTCAAAAGTTTTTTGTTTCTTTGAAAAATCAGTTTAGTAGCAAAATGCGACTGTCTTTGAAACCTGAAAAAAAAACTTTAGTACAAAATCCTGCATGAAAACTTATTAGTGAATATGTATTGAATATAGTTATCCCTTCCCAAATGATCTAGTTTCATGTCCTCATGCAACCTAGCATAAAAATTGTGAGAATTTCGTAAAAGAAAACATATCATGCAGAAAGAAGCACATAAGTTGCAAAGAAAATTACCTATTTCCCGTGTTGGTTTCATCCAATCATAGTTGTAACGAACCTAGACAGCTGTGACACACAGCAGGGAAGGCCAGCTGCGTGACCACTAGATGCAACAAGCCAACTACAACACCACATAGCTGTGAAAGCTAGCTGCATGACAACTAGCTACAACAAGCCAGCTGCAACAAGCCTAGCTGAGACAGCTGGCTGCAACACACAAGAAACTTTCCGCACTATGAGAAAATTAGTTTATTGCACTTTTATTGATTTAAAAATCAAATATCCTGGAAACATTGTCAATGAGGCATGCTTTTAAAAATTTTGTGATTCATGACAAATCACTTCAACAACAAAACTGACGATCTTCGAACCTGAAAAATGATAGTACTAAACCTGCAATCAAACTTGTGAGATTATTGTAAAATGCAGGAATTAGTACGAAGACGAGCGAATTGAATTTAAAAAATAAAGTGCGTTTTTTCCTTTGTCTTTGTGTGCTGTCAAAGTGACTTGAAGAAAACAAATTATCATAGAGCGTAAAATTCATGCATTTGTATTTGTTTTCGGGATTGTAAGAAAGTCCATTTGCAAATATATATATTTTTTTAATTTTTATTTTTCTTTTGCAAAATGTAAAACAAAAGCAATAATTTTTATAATTTTATATATTTTTCTTGTTTTTGTTTTATTTTTACAACACACTAAAATAAAATAAATGCAAAAATAAAGAAAAATGGCAAAAATACTAAAAATTAAATTTATACGTATATGCGTTCATGGGAATCCATGTCTCGACATTGAACAAAACAATCAAAATTTAAAAATTTTAATAGCTGTAACAGCCAGTTGCAACACCACCTAGATGCAACAACCAGCTGCAACATATCGATCTATTCCCGCCAACGGTTCTGAGTTATTATTTTTCATTTTCATGCATGGATAGAAGAAGCCGAGTATTGGGGATTGAGTCACATAGAAATTAAACTCATCCATACTTTGATCACCCACCAGTTGCATATGGAAAGAAAATTATAAACACGCAGAAAAAGATAGATTCATCTATTATATTTTGTAATTCATAAATCACATGTAATAGCATAGAGAACCGTTTCTTTCGAAGGTCAAGACTCCTGGAAGTAGTTGAATTTGTTGCCTCTAGTGCAGCAATTTCTTTCTCAAGTTTCGATATTATTTTATGGGTTTCTGAATAAGGTGTTTGTACTGCAATCAATCTTCTAATTGCTTCGCACTTCTTTTTTTATGCTACCATTTGATTTTAATTTCTTTAAGCCGTTTCTTTAAGTCCTCTATAGCTGATTGGGCCTGCAAAATATGTTGACTAAGTTGTTCTTGCAACTCATTTACATTTTCCTTCTCATTTCTATTCGCATCAATAACTACTTCAGTCCTTAGAAGAGGCTATTCAAAAGTAGTTATCTCTTGTAAAAATGACTTCTAGAGCTTCCATAATAGAAGGCCAATCTCCATAGTACTGGAGATGTCAACTGGTCCTTGCAACCGATGTTATAGTAAGCAAAAATGTTATTGTGGAATGTGAAAGGATGAAATCTGTTGGCCGAGGCCTTTTGTTCTTATTTTATTGATGCGGCAGAGTTAAATTTCTACAAGATGAAGTCATGAAGGATAATTCAAGATAGTTGTGAATGTGACTCAAATCGATGAGAATTTTAAGACATAACACTGTTTCAGCCACATTTTTACAGCTTATGTGTTTCAACTGTAGTTGTTACAACTGATGTTTTAGCTTGGAGTTTACTGTTTCAGCTGCTTGGAACCGGCCGCAACAGTAAATCTAGAAAATACCCTCCCGAAGAACCAGCTGTGCAGCGCAAATCGTGGATGTTTTCGGTTATTTACTCTCAATTCATGTAAACAAGGATGTTACACACAAAACCCATGTCTTGGATTTTCAAAATTCATTTCCATATTCCCTAAAATAGAGATGCAAGTCAAGGTGTTCTTATCTAGGATGCATGTTGGGTTGGCGTAGACTACCTGACAGTGTTTTGGAAATAAATTATTTGTTTCATGTCCGATTTGAATGATTCCAAAGCCAAAATAAAGCGGATTCATAGGGATACTTCTAGTAGAAACAATTTTTAAAAATTATATGGTATGGTATGTCATATAATATGAATAACAGTTTGCATCCTAATGTTGTTTGTGAGTTTCAGCCTGGACCAACGGTCACTATTTTGAGTACAACTTTTTCGTTAAAAGATGGATTGATTTGATTCCAATTGGAGATGAAAATATATTCATATAGGTATCTACAATAGAAATAATTTTTTGAATTCAAGAAGAATTGATGGATCAAATATGCCAATGAACAGCTGAGAAAGCATATTTTTTAGAGTGCAGATTTAGGATAGGTAGTTAGTATTTTGGGTATATCTCCTTCGTATGATATAGAAATTGAATGATTAAAATTGTGTTGTAAACTATATTGATATGAGAGTATGAATTAGAAACACTTTTTTATAATTCATCCATTAGGTCTCCCAAAACATGACTTTCCCAACTATGTTCTTGAGTTGCCTACTCCACCCCCAGTGAGTATTTTGACCATATCTTTTTCGTTTTACGGCCAAATTGAAGAATTAAAATTGGATTGGAAACTAGAATTGGAGTGATACTTTGTATAGAAATATGTTTTAAAACTAATCCCTTATGGTCCTTAAAAATAGGACTGTCCCGACTGTGTTTTAGCGAATTTTAACAAGCCAAAATGCCAAAAAAAATGTAATAGATTTGCATTGTTTCAGCTTGGAGTTGCAGCTGCTTTTCAGCAATATAATTTCAGCATTTATTCAGCTTAAAAATGAAATTACAAACTAGTTTTATTTTACATACTGAATTTTTTTTTTAGCAAATGGAAATGAATTGCAAAATAAAGATGAAATCAATTAAGCATGTTGCAAAACATTAATTATTCATTCCTAAAAAATTTAGAAAACATCCTACTTTATGATCCTCACGACTGCATGAAGAACAGAGGAGAGAATACTTATTCTAATTGAAAGTAAAAACTGAAAATAAAATCCTACCTACTCTATCCTAATTGGGAACTAGAAAACTGTTACGTGTAGTTAAATATCCAGTCTAGTCATTCACGTAACAGCAATAAGAATATGTTCAATGTTAATTTTGCAAATAGAAGATGAGGATAAACAAAAATGTATGAAATTAATTGTTGTGACTGTGAATTAACTAGAGAAAAATAAAAACTAAACTGTTCTAACCTCATACTTGCTTGAAACCATCATTCAATAGAGCTTTCGTAGGCATAGTTTTCACTCCTCACATCATGCTACAACTCCTCATGGTCCTCCTCGATCTTTTGTTCGCATAATTGTATGTCCTAAGATGTGCAGGATTCTTCATATGTTTATTCCTTGTTCATTGTTGGAGGAGTAATTAAGCTCTTGGCTACTTTCAGGATCTCTTCTTCGTGAGAAGAAGAGACCCCTACTTTTGCAAGGATCTGAGTGAGCTGTTCCGAGCTTAAACTTATTGTTAAATCATTTTGAAAAAGGGATTCTTGCAGGACCCAAATCTAAATGAAAAATTTAAATAAACACTCTTGCTAAAACAAATTAAAAAAAACACTCTATACAAGAAAAAAAATTACTCTTCACAGTTGCGAGAAAACACGCTTGCTGAAATTGAAATTCACACTTGCATAATTGAAACACTCTTTGCAGAAGTTGAAATTCACTCTTTGCAGAAATTGAAATTCACTCATTGTAGAAATTGAAATTCACATTCTAGTGTACGCTTGAAGAAAACTAATCAAACTAACTTCAATCCATAGTGCTTCCCCGGCAATGGTGCCAAAATGTTGGGCCGAATTAATGTCATTTTAATTCCGTTGTAGTAATTTCCCAACCATTTAATTTGTCAATCCGAGGTTCGTAGGCTTACGAAGCACATGTAAAGTATATGCAGAATTGAAGCGAAATTAAGCTAATCTAACCCCTTGTGAAACTAAGACTAATCTAATCTGACCCCCCTTAAGCTGAAACAAGAAATTGCTAATCTTATGTTAGAAGATGAAACACATGGCTGAAAGTAAATTGCATAAAAGAAAGACAACATATGAAGAGAAACAAGACAACACATGTGAGCTCACATTAACCATAAAGCAATATTAAATTACATCACAAGAATCAATCATAAATCATGAAAGCATCAAACTAATATTATGAACAAAAGCTAAGAATTCCCTTCTCCATATTACAAAGTCAAGACTAACTTCTACAATATACCATTCTCTAAGATAATCTAAGATCTAAAATATTCTAAGATAATATCCCATAACAAATGAAGAGAGAGCACTCTCTTTTATACATGAACTTCTTTGAGAAGAAGATAACCATCTCATAATGAGAGATCCACTATTCACTCAACCACTCAACTACTTTCGTATTATAACAAGATATGATCCCTTCAAATCCTCCATATATCTTTCACAAATTCTCCACATGTCTCTCAACCAAATCTCCATGATCTTCTCCTTAGAATATTCTTTGTATAACTATCTCCTTGAAATGGTGGAGGAGATATACATGAAGTATTTTCTTTGAATTAATCCTCCACATATTCCTACACATTACAAAGCTCATCCATACTTTGAGATATTAGTGAAAAACATGTTAATTTTCTAATATTTAATCATAAATTCACTTATAATACTAAAAATAAATAAAGTGGAAATAATAAGGTGAAACCCACATATATGTATGGAAATGGTATGATAAAAGGTTAATGGTACGATGAAATGTGAGGAATAGCGAAAGATAAAGTGGATGAAAAAGGGACATTTCTGCGTCCCAACTGGTTTCTTTAGGCATACTCCAATGTTACAATTCCAATGGAACTGATAGTTTTTTAATCTAAAACTTAGTTATCAAGTTATGGTGATTTTGAACTCATTACCAAAAGCCATTTAGGGACACTAGGTAAATTTCAACAGAGAATAAAAACAAAAGAAATCAATGGAATTGAGTATCATTAACTCCTATAGGTATGTTTGGGAAATTACAAGGTGATGATGATTCCCACACCCTCACTCAACACCATTTTTAAAATTTTACTCTCCAATGAAAAAATTGCATTGGATATTACTCAACGAAACTCTATTTGTGAAAATCATCAAAATGAAAAACGTTTAGTCTATGAAGTAACTAGAGAGGGGTGTCCCTTGTGGTATATGATTTCACAATTCCAATAGAACTAATGGTTTTTCCATCTAAGCCTCGGTTATCAAGTTATGGTGAGTTTCAACTTGCTACAAAAATTCATTCAAGGACATTTGAGGATTTTTAACCAAGGGGATGAAAACCAAAGAAAGCAATGGAATTGAGTTTCATTAAATCCTATAGGCATGTTTGTGTTTCTGGAAATTATCACCTTCTGCGGATAGAATTTTTTTCTCTAGAATGAAGTCCTTACAGCTAGAACAAATGAGTTATAACAATGAGAAGCACTTCTCGTAAGATTGATAGATGCTTGGAATGGATATTTCACCTATCATGCAATGTAATGTACCAGCATTCTATAATGCTAGATCTCCAAAGTTTACCAACAAGAATCACACCACAAAATTATACAAGATTAAAATTACCAAGTACGATCTACAATCTTGTATTAATGACTAAGGAATTTTATAATGAAACAAATGATCAGTACACAATTTATTTCATGGAAAAGGAACTTTCATTGCAATAATAGAATAAGAGAGAGATTACAACCAAGAATATTAGTGTTGAGAGATCTCCTCTCAAGCTAGATCTTGCCTTCAAAACTTCAAACTTTTCCACCTATTTCCCACTCTCCTTGCCTAGATTTGGCCAGAATTTTGGTGTTGTAGCATTAGCTTCCTCCCCTTACCCATGGGGGATGAGCTAAGATTTATAGCCATGGGAGGATATGGATAGTTAAGATAAGTGTGGATGAGGTGGAGGGGAGATCCTACAAGGAGGTATATTGATTTCAAGTGGTCCAAGATTCTAGGGATGAAGTTTCCATGAAGCGAAAGTTCGAGAAGCTTCGTGAAACTTCTCTTTTTATCTTTAAAACTCGATCACCGCTCTTTGTCAACTATGGAATAGCATTACCAATAGGGTATCACTCATTGTACAAAGTTATACGGTGGTGGAACCATGTTTTGTGCATGGAAAACATACATTACATACTTAGGTAACACACTTTGTGCACAAGGAAAGTGTGGTGGTGGACAAAGGCTTTAAATCACTGATCCAAGTCCAAATTTAACTTCATAACTTGGGGAATGGAGGAAAGTTCCAATGTTTTATTCTCAGAATATAATGATGATGAGAAATATGTATAACATAATTCCCCTTGTGGCATGAGGTTATTGGGATAGTATAGCTGATGGATTTGTCAGAACAAGTTATCACTTCAAGGCAAGACTTCACTGATCGAATATCTTCAACAACATAGCTCATCATGTAGTGCACCAATACTTTGATTCAGATCTATATGACTCTAATCATGGATGCAGACCAATACAAAGAAGATCCATGTGAGGTACAAACAATCATGGATACTAGAATACATCGTAGATCCATGCGAAGAAGACTAAAACTTAGACGTAGATACCGGACATACAATGTACATCTATGTCATACAAATAAAAATTTGAGCACAACAATGACTATAAAAATGTTGATCCATTCTAATACTCATACAAATACTCCATCGTAACCTGGGGAAGGAAATGAGTGCTTAACAAATACCCAGGGTCTTCGTCTCATCTTCAACAATGTAAGATCCTATCCATGTGATTACAATGTCTTGATGTTGAACATGGTAGAAACCACTTGATTACCATTCAATGATGAGAACCGTTAACAAGTGCGAGAGAGATCACCATTGATGTCGATGATTCCCAAGGTACCCTAGTGTAATATTCTGAATGTGAATAGACGATTTGATGTTGAACACTCGGTCAAATATTTCAATCAAAGGTCAATTATGAAAATCTATGTGGAAAGCGAGAAGATGCATACAGATCTCAAGGTACTATTTTGTTTCTAAGACTAATTCCTGGAAGATGAGCTGAAATCGACAAGAATAGTCTCGTCGAAGGAGATCCATGATGAATCCCACATCGATGACATGAAAATAAGAACAAAGTTCTAGAATTTGAGTATGAAGTAACCATGGGACTGACTCAAAGGTAACTCACACAAAGTTTTGACTGTAGATACAAAATCTGAACATGACTCTCCTTTGAACATTAGGAGGCATGACTAAATAATTGGCAACATTGACTTGACCAGGTGTATACCTAGACATAATGTGATGATGGACGATGCATTCTTTGAAAAAATAAAAGGAGCGACATGACTCATGAAAGTGGATTGACTCGGAAGCAATATGAATACCCAATTGAGTGAATGAAATTCATACAAGTTCCCTATTCAAAGGTGACTACAAACTTCCATTATTACAAATGAAATATGGTTCCTTTACTTTAATTTCCCCATCATGATTGATGACCGTCTATTTTTCATTTTTACGAGTTCAAATAGGGTAACAAACACTCATTGTATCTTATCCTAAGATAATTCTCAAAGGTTTTACGAACCTGAGAAAGGAGGGGTTCGCTCCCAAAAGAGGGTCTCTTAGTTTAGTTTAACGAGTCCAATTAAAGTAAACTCGATATCATTCACGTATAGAGAATTTGAATGAAGAGGAAGAAGATTCCAAAGGGCGCTTTTTCATATGATTTAGTCTCCAAGGCCCGAAAAGTATAAAAATAATACCTTAGAGAAATCTTCTAGTCAATGACAAGAGTATTCCTTATTTGTAATTTAGTCAATCCAAACAAAAAAAGGGGTAAACTATCATCAGAAAGACGACTCTTCAAGTACTTTTACAAGTGTGAAGAAGACAAGTTCACTCAACAATATTTTCACATTTTAGGAGACCTAAAAGAGCTTAAAGAAGACTCCATTAGGGTTTCTTTTCATGAAAAGTTGTTTATCGATCCCGAAAAAGAAATAAAAATTGAGTCGAAAATTTAGTACTAGGTTCAACGAGCATGACTAAGATTTTGAAAATAGCGCTGAGGAGATTTTTCCATTTGTGCAAGGATGAAAAAGTAAAAAATAAACTTATTCATAACCAACAATTCATTTTCTCCATGCCATGCAAGACTTTAAATGACCATTAGACTCCAAAAATATTAAAAGTAAGCTTTATAGGATTTTTAGGGTAAATATTTAATAAAATAATGAAAATAAAGAAATAAAACCCAAAAACATTTCAATATAAACTAGTAAATAGTAAAAATAATTACCATTTTTAATTTTACTATTTGGAGAGAATTTTAGGGCCATTCATGTTCATATTTCAGCTTAAGATTCCAGAGCCATCAACCATCCATTTTCAGCACCATCAGTACCAGGTAAATGCTCTAATCATTTCCAATCTTTTCATGGTTTTTATTTTTCAATTCCATGCTAGTTTTAGGGTTTTGGGAGTATTTACCCCTAGGGTAACACACTTCTCCCTTTCGGTACAGGCGTTACCCGCGTGACACCACATTTTCCTGCAAAAACATGAGGTGGCGCCACTCTATCCTAAAGGGAGACAAGAGGTGCCACAAATTCCCAAGAACATGATGATATATGAGCCAAAAGAATAGTTTTTAGGGATTTCAAATGATGAATTATTTGTTCTAAAGCTCCATTTTAAACTTTTGGTAGGCAATCTTCATCCAACATGGTCATTTGAAAGGAGAGAGAACATGAAAATAATGACATAAGAGCCGAAAATGATCATGGAACTATAAATTTTTTGCATGGGTGTGGGCTCTGTAAATTCTTCAATGTACCCAGCATGAGATCTCAAGTGAAGTTATTATAGTATATTGTCAGGACATAGAATCCTGAAGAACAATATTTTGAGGTTGGGGCTCATGTTTTGACATTGGAAGTAAAACAGATATTAAATGAGGAGCACCTATTTCATTGATAGATCCTCATGGAGGAGATAGTAATACACAAGGTCTCATTGAACATTACTACTTCCAAGGTAATCAGATGTGTGGGAACAAAATAACCATCAAGGATGTCATGGACCTACCATTGCGCATAGTACTTTTCACTATGCAACACATCTTGGGGAGCCAAGGGGCTGACCAAGCTTCACATGTGAACATGATTTATGGAATAGAGGAAATGGCACCCATAGTATTCAACTAGGAAGAGGCATTAATCATTACATTGAAGGAGCAATTAACTAAATGTCGATGGGGAGAGCTGAAGTGATTCAGCTACGACACTATCTTATTATCATTTTTCTTTAAGAGGGTACCCCATACGAGGCAACAAGTGTCCTTCACTGAGTTGAGGGAATGGAACTCTCGCACATTGCATTGGGTAGAGATCATGGTCCACCATGGTGGTGGGGGTTCCAAGGTGAAGTACGGGACTGCGTTCTTTAGGTGGTTATATGATCAACTCTTCATGATTGAGGACTAGGCATATGTCGGGACCGACTTCCGAGTAGATCTTGATCTAGCCCTACCAGGAGGTTCCCAATGGGGCTATATGGGTAAGTGAGATAGTAATAATTTTATATTTTTTTATGTTTTATTTTTTTATAATTTTTATGTATGTTAATGAGACCTACCTTTCTCGTGTAGAGTGGGACAGGAACGACCTGGGGTCTCATCTCCCACCGACAAGAGAGTGGGGATGTGCTTCTTTCATAGAGGAGACGATGAGTTGACCGAGCTTGAGGATAACCTCAACTAATTAAATTTTGACATCCTGAACATTACTATATAAGACCTCACTCGGAGGTACCAGAGACACACCATGGGAGTGTTAGGTCAACTTGGACTATTGGTACATAGAGTAGCAAGGGCCTTCATGTGCTATAATGAGCACCATTATATTCCACATGATGTAGAAACTGAAAGCTATCCATATTTAGTAATTTTTGATATTTTGAATATCTGAAAGACAACATGCTTCAATTGAGGTCTTGAGACCATTTTTTGTAAAAAACACACTTGTATACATACACACAGAATTTATTAGCGGCGTATCCGTCTTCAATCATGGAATGTTATTTATATGAAAAGGCATGAAACCAATAGTTGTTTTGACTGAAATTATGTAATCCCAAGGTGCATAAAAAAGAGTTAAGTGCCTATTTTATTTGTGATCTCCAACCATCCTACGAAGCATAGTCTTTAATACCTTGTTAACGGCTTCAAGCTAGCCATTAGCTTGTGGGTAATAGGGGGTTGAGTTTTAATGGTGTAAAACTAACTTGGTACTCAACTCAACCATCATTTGATTACGGAAATGGGATCCATGATTAGTCACTATGTCTTGTGGAACTCCAAACCTAGCTATGATGGCATTAAATAGGAAGAGGGAATCAGTATTACCATCCTCAGCATATGTAGGCATTTCCTGAACCAATTTTGTGAAATAATCCATGGCTACGCTGATGTAACCATGCCCCTCGGCTGAGGTAGGATTACAATGTATAAAATCAATCCCCCCTTTGGAAAAAGGGCCAATGGAAATGAAGGGGTGTAACAGAGCAGGGTTGGTGTAAATTTTTGGATAGAAAAGTTGACAGGGTGGGCATTGTTTGACCGCCTCATGACAATATTTGAAGATTGAGGGCCAAAAATACCCAACACAAAGGAATTTTTGAGTTGTGTCCATCCCAGAAAGATGACTTCCACTTGCTCCAGAGTGGCGGTCATTCATGACTTGTTCATCCTCGTCATCAGTAATACATCATCGAAGGATAGATTCAATACCACGTCGATATAAGATATCATTTAAAATGAGGTAATACTTAGCATGGTGATGGATGCACCGTCGATCGTCATGGGATAGATTGGGCTGAAACCTTTGGGTCTAGAGATATATTATCATATCTCCATTTCATGGGTCAATCATTCTTATTAGGATCAATCATTCATATGGAAATTAATCATTGGGCTCAGCTTCCATGATAACACATGGAAGTTCACACATCAACTCCACAAATACTAGGGACTTCTTGGAGTTTGTCTCAGCAAATTCAAGATCAAATTTCTATAGGATGATGATCCAACGGGAATATTTCCCCCCTAGTAGCTGACAGGTAAGAATATAGTACATAGGGTTTTGATCTTCCAGCACAATAGTAGTGCGAAGTAAGATGTAGTGACGAAAAAGTTGCAAGGCAATGACCGCAGCCAAGGATAGCTTCTCCACATGTGAATAATGGGTTTTGGATTCAAGAAGAATCTTACTGAGGTAATATATGACATGTTCTTGGCCATTCAGATATTCCTAAACTAAAACCATGACAGTGGTAGTAGTAGAGGTAGCAATATATAGCAAAAAATATTTTGAATAATTTGGAGGGTGCAACACAAGTGATTTCTTTATAGCATGTTTCAAATTATCAAAATTTATTTGAGCCTAATCATCCCAAAAAAAGGAACTATTCTTTTTAAAGAGATGCATGTAACCATATGTTTTCTCTGTGAAATTGCACACAAAATGATGAAGAAAGTTTTCCTTCCCTTGCAAACTTTGGAGTTTGGTGATATCTGTTGAGGGTGGTAAGCCCACAATAGAAGCAAATATTTAAGGGATCAATTTGAATTACATCCCTAGAAACAACGAAACCAAGTAAACGTATAGCCTCAACACAAAAAACACACTTGTGTGGATTGATCTAAATATGATAATGATGGCATCGAAGGAAGATGTGTCTAAGATGCCTTGAATTATCTTCCTGCTATTGTGAATGAGCATGTAGTTCATCCAAATATGGTTCCACTATGTGTTTTATATCATGAAAAGAGTATGGCATAGCTCGTTGGAAGGTAGCTCTAGTGTTTTACAAACTGAAAGGTAGCTTTCGATAAGGAAAGGTTCCTGATGGACAAATAAATGTTGTTTTGTGTTAATGGCCGGAGGTTAAGATATCAATATGATTATATCTAGAAAATCCATCCATGAAAGAAAAAATGACACTTCCAGCACACTTATCGATGATTTGATCGATGTGATGGGTAGGAAAGTTGTCCTTTAGACAAGCTTTATTTAGGTCCCTAAAATCAATACAAACCCTAATAGTTCCTTGCTTCTTGGAAACAAGGACAATATTAGACACTTGTTTGGTTAAAGGAATGGGATAGATAAAACCAACTTTCAAAAGCTTCTCAACTTCAGATTTAATGGCTGCAACTTTTCTTGGGTGGACCTGGTGGAGTTTTTATCGAACAAGTATTGTCGTTGGGTATATCTTGATCTCATGTATGACAATAGATGGATCAATCCCAGGAATTTATTCATATTTCAAGGAAAAAACATCATAGACTTACTTAAAGAGAGCTCGATACTCTTCAATTTCCATTGTTGAGAAATTATTTCCAATGCGGATATGTTCAACAACACCTGGCTTAACCGATATATTGAGGTGAATTGTTTTGGTGATGTTGCACAAATTCCCTTCAGAATCAACACCTTGTAGTAGTACAGGTGTTTATGGAGACTTGATTATATTAGAACTAATCATAGAAATAAAATATGAATCTAGCAAACTGGCATTAGGAAGAAACAATGATCAATGATGAGTATCTTCCCATAAAGATTCATCCAAACTCATGATCTCCATAATGGACTCGTCAGAAGGAAAATTATGTGAGAGATAATCCAAAGTTGGGAGAGGGGAATCTAGACAATAGGGAAGATGGTAGGGATCTGATGCTACTAGATGATGTCCATCTATGTAAGCATTAGAAAAAGATTGAATGGAATCATACAGGTCTTCATGCAAACTCAAAGTATTAATCTATTATAGTAATCTAGGGACTAAAACACAGTCTCATAAGAGATTTCAGACAATTAAGCATGAAAATGGTATAATGGTGCTACAAAATGAGTATCTGCTTTGTATAATCAATAAAGAATGAGTAATACAATACAATGATCATGATCAAAGCATGAATTCCAAAGCAATTCAAATTCCCAAGGAGGTCATTCAAATTGAATGAGTGAGTCTAGCTTAACTGAATGTAAGCCATAGTCGACACTCAAGTTAACCACTAATCAAAACCCTAATTTACTCAACTGAGCCCTAATTGAAGTCAGAGTGCAATAAATGATTGATTATAACTGAAAGTAGCTCAAACACATGTCACTGCAAACCAACCAATAAGTGGTAGCGCATCAATGACTCCAATGAACCCCGATGAGGTTAACTGAAGTGTAACTAACCATCAGAAGTGGTTGGAGGCACCCATGTTGACTCCAATTCATTAAATAATCATTAAATAATCAATTTAATGAAGGAAGGTGCCTTCACTACTCTATTTAACTGATTGTAACCATCAGTTAGCAATATGGGGCATTAATGACACTCAAATCACCCCCAGAGTACTCCAGTTAGACTCCCCAAATGTAGGAGAAGGATAAGTTAGCCTCCTTGACTGAAGGTAGCCATGGGTGTGCTCATATTGATGTCATATAGTGCTCCTCTGATGTCAATTAAGTTAATAAAACTTAGGATAGTGGTTTAACTAGGCCAAATTGACCAAAATGAGTGTGTATGGTGGTAAATGTCTCCAACACCCCCCCTTAATGTTGATGTATTTGTAACTTCGGAATGTATTCATCTATGTATCTTATGTATTGTAACCTAATGTTTATTGCGAGATGTATCTATAATGTAATTGAGTCATGTTGTCATGCCTCGATGTTCCGATTGGGAGAATAAATAAAGTAAACAAGTCATGTCAAGTCATAGTGGGTAACCTTTCGATTGTCTAAGGGTTAAAGTCCCCGCAGTTCCAGGGCACTAGGGTTATTAGACTCTCCTAGTAGAGGTTGTCCCTAGTAGGGTTTTAGTCATGTCAATATTAGTATAAATAGAGAACTGGAGTCTCTATTTATCACACAACTCATCCACACTCAAGTGTAGCACGTAGTTGAGGAAGGAGAAGACATTGGGGCTAGACAAGAAGAATTTTACTGCTATCGGAAGATCACTTACTATTTTGGGGCTTTTACTGTTTTGGTGCTGATTCTATCTCTGAGGAAGTTACGGGGTTTTCTCCTTTATGGTTTCCTCGAGGAAAAACACTGTGTTCATTGTCTTTTGTGTTTGATTGATGTACTTGTTATTCTCTCAGTTAAAGATCCTAATGATGCTAGCTTAATGTTGAAAAACTAACATGGTATCAGAGCTAACCTGAGAAGAAGACACTATGCAACTGTGGGAACTAGGGCTTCCTAGTTTGTGGATCTTCCTTCATATATTTTCAGCAAAAGTAAGGTGGAATAACTCTCCTCCTTAGGGCGCATCTTTCTGTCGAAGCAGAATCCAATTCTGAGGTTTTTCAGTTTTGGACCCGACACTACTACCATAAATTAGGGCTTTTCATAGAAGAGGAATTTTTTAGTGAGCCCAGGCTTGGATTGATCTCCTCTCCAAAATAAAAATTAGGGACAAATTTCAAGGCATTTGGGTGGACAGAACTCTGAAAAAAAAAACCCTAATCTGCTCCTAAACCAGCTTTGCAGGATTTCAGCTCAAGTTTCAGATCCGACATCTTGAACCTGGTAAGATCTAAAATATTTTGCATTTCCATTTAAGGTTCTCTATTAAGATGTCTCATCATAGCAAGCTTGATAAAAAGCTTGAGGGAGCTGATAACTTCTGAGCCTGGAAGTATAGGATCTCCCTGGTCCTGGAAGAAAATGAGTTAGACTCCTACATCCATGAGGAGGTTCCAGTTCTAGAGGGTGATGAGGCTAAGGCCTTACATAAGAAGAATATGGTTATGGAAAAAGGGATCATTGTTGATTCTATCAAGGATCACCTTATCCCACAGGTGTCCTCTCTCAAGACACCTAAAGCTATGTTTGATGCCCTAACCAAGTTGTTTGAAGGGAAGAACATAAACCAGAAGATGACTTTGAGAAATCAACTGAAGAATGTGAAGATTCAGAATGCAGAGACTATCCAGTCCTACTTCACAAGGGTTTTTGAGATCAAGGAACAATTAGAAGCTATTGATGAAGAAGTGGAAAATGCAGAAATTGTGATGACTACTTTGAATGGCCTTCCTAGGTCATGGGATTCTTTCATCCAAGGAATCTGTGCTAGAAAGAATCTAGTCAAGTTTAGCAAACTATGGGAAGAGTGCTCTCAAGAAGAATCTCAGATAGTATCTTGAGAAGAGAAGATGGGAAGTGAAGATCAAGCTCTCACAATTCACTCCAAGAGAGGCAGAAGAAAACCTCATCACTTCAAAGGTAAGAATCCTCATCATAGAGATAGCAATAGAAAGGACCCATCTAGATTAAGATGTTATACATGTGATGAGATAGGGCACTTTGCAAAATACTGTCCTAAGAACAAGAACCACTCTCATAATACAAAGAGGAACAAAAGAAGACATCATGCTCATGTTGCAGAGGATGATGAACCATCCAAGAAGAGATCTAGATATGAAAGTGAAGATGAATATGTTCTGATATCTGCTCTCATAGGTAACATTACTCATGGTAGTGATGATTAGCTTATAGACAGTTGGGCTTCCAAACATATGATTGGATTCAAGGAATCTTTTGTAAGACTGTCAGAACATGAATCACCTCACAAGGTGAATCTAGGAGATGACTACCAATATCCAATAAAAGGTAGTGGGGAATCTTCATATAAACTAGACTCTGGTAAGTCTCTAACAATGAAAGAAGTATTGTTTGTGCTAGGACTCAAGAAGAACCTTCTCTCCATATCAGCATTGGATGCAAAAGGAATGAGGGTTGCATTCATAGGTGGTCAAGTCATCATGTGGCCAAGAGGTAAGACTATTGATGATGCAGTAGTGATTGGAGAACAAGAAGGAGGTTTGTACAAATTGAAGGGCCACCCAGAACAAGCCTTGGTCCATGACACAGTAGAGCCAAATGAGCTTTGGCATAGAAGGCTTGCACATGTGCATTACAGAGCACTACCTATTGCAAGCAAAGCTGTTGAAGGTCTTCCAAAATTCCAAACAAAACATGATGGGATCTGCAAAGGATGTGTGAAAGGAAAGAATACAAAGAAGACATTTCCCAGTAGCGAAAGCAAATCCAAAGGCATACTAGAAATCATCCACTCCAATGTATGTGGTACGATGTCATCAAAATCACTAAGCAGGTACGCATACTATGTTTCTTTTATTTTTCTAGGAAGACATGGGTTTACTTCATGAAGAACAAAGATGAAGTATTCAATAAGTTCAAGGAATTCAAAGCCTTGATCGAAAACCATACTGAAAAGAAGATCAAGAGATTTCGATCAGATAATGGCGGAGAATTAACTTTGAATGAATTCAAAGAGCTATGCAAAGAATCAGGGATTAAGAGGGAGTTGTCCACTCCTTATAATATACAACAGAATGGGATTGCGGAACAGAAGAATAGAACTATCATGGAAGCTGCAAGAGCCATGCTTCATGATCAAGATCTTCCTATGCATATTTGGGTGGAAGATGCCAAAACAGTGGTGTATGTACAAAACCGTACTCCACATAGAGTACTCGAGAACAAGACTCTTGAAGAATTCTTCTTCGGCAAGAAACCAGAAGTCAGCCATCTCATAATATTCGGTTTCCCTATATACATACACATACCAAAGGAGAAGAGAACAAAATTAGATCCTTCAGGAAAGAAGGGTGTATTTGTGGCATACTCTGAAAGCTCGAAGGCTTACAAAATATATTTCCCAGGATACAAGAAGATTGACATCAGCAGGGATGTTACTTTTGAAGAAGACACAACCTACAACAAATCTAGAAAAAGACCTGCTGAAGAACCTGAAGAAGCAGAAGCAGAAGCACCCAGAATTCATGATACAACCATGAATGAAGAAGCTCAAGAAGAAGATTGAGAATTTGAAGAACCACAAAGACCTGTAGATCCACCTTTGGAGAAGAATCCTCATAAGAGGAAACCTGCTTGGGTATGAGAACTTACCCAAGGTGTGGAAAGATATGGAGCTCCATAAGAGAATCACAAAGAAAGAAAGAGGACCAGATCCTGTTCCGGGTATGTAGCCTTACTATGTGATTTCATTGATAAAGAACCTTCCAGTTATGAAGAAGTGGCAGAACAGAAAGAATGGAGGGATGCTATAATCAAAGAATACCAATCGATCATGAAGAATGATGTTTGGGATGTTGTCCCAAGACCAAAAGGGAAGTCAGATGTAACTTCCAAATGGGTCTACAAGATCAAGCATGCTGCAGATAGTAGAATTGAAAAATATAAGGCAATATTTGTAGCTCGAGGTTTCTCTCAGAAAGAAGGAATAGACTATGAAGAAACCTTTGCACCTGTAGCCAGATACACTTCCATCATATTAGTACTTGCTCTGGCTGTAGTGATGAAATGGAAGATACACCAGATGGATGTCAAGACTGCTTTCTTGAATGGTGTAGTGGAAGAGGAAGTGTATGTAGAATAGCCACTCGGCTTTGAGACACGTGATAGAGAGTCTCATGTGTGCATATTGAAGAAAGCCTTGTATGGTTTGAAATAGGCACCCAAGACCTGGTACAGTAGAATTGACAGCTTTCTATCCAGTTTAGGCTTTACCCAGAGTAAAGAAGATTCCAGCCTTTACTACAAGGTTGAGTATGGCAACATAGTGATGTTTCTACTATATGTAGATGATCTAGTTGTGACAGGTACGAATGGGTTGATTGTTGATACAAAGAGAAAGCTTGCTGCTGAGTTCAAAATGAAGGACTTGGGGATGATGCATTACTTTCTAGGTATGGAGGTGTGGCAGAGTGCAGATGGAATCTTCCTTGGACAAGGGAAGTATGCAGTAGATATCCTAAAGAGGTTTGGGATGATGGACTGCAAGGCTATGGCAACACCTATGGAATCAAAATTGAAGCTATTGAGTGATGCTTCATCAGAGACGTTTGATGCTATGATGTATCATCAAATGATTGGGTCATTGATGTACTTGACGAACACGAGACCAGACATTTGCTTTGCTGTTGACACCTTGAGCTAGTTCTTGACAAATCTGAGAAATGTTCACTTAATTGCTGCAAAGCATGTTCTGAGGTACCTGAAGGGTATATTTTATTATGGGCTTAAGTACAATGTGAATCAGAAGATTAACCTGGAGGGTTATGTTGATTCAGATTGGGGAGGCAATGCCATCAATAGGAAGAGCACTTCACGGTGATGCTTCAGTATGGGATTAGGTGTGATCTCCTAGTTTAGTAAGAAGCAATCCTGTGTGGCACTGAGTACAACTGAAGCAGAGTATGTCACAGCTTGTTCAGCTAGTTGTGAGGCAGTATGGCTATGGAAGCTACTATCTGATTTATTTGATCTCCAATTGGATGCTACTTGTATACATTG
The DNA here is from genome assembly GCA_001517045.1 of Pseudotsuga menziesii. Taxonomy (NCBI): domain Eukaryota; kingdom Viridiplantae; phylum Streptophyta; class Pinopsida; order Pinales; family Pinaceae; genus Pseudotsuga; species Pseudotsuga menziesii. The sequence continues at coordinate 219,750 of LPNX010770737.1, forward strand.
TGACAACTAGAGTTGCGTGAATTTGTCAGAGAATCCAGTGTTCCATGACAAGTCGAAGCATATCAAGATCAAGTACCACTATATCAAGGATATGGTGTAGAGGGGAGCAGTGAAGCTCTAGTATGTTGCGACGGAGGAACAGATAGCTGATGTATTGACAAAGCCATTGGCTAGGGTGAAGTTCAAGTACTTCATCGAGAATCTTGGTGTTCTCCGGATCGAGATTTCCTCCAAGAGAAAGTGATGAGTCCCATAGCCATTCTGACATGGTGAGAGGATTGGTTCCTTCCATGGTCAAATGTAAGGGCTGAGCCATTTTGTCATGGTGAGAGGATTGGTTCCTTCCATGTCAGATATGAGTGATGAGATCAGTAGCCATTCTGAAGAGTAGGTCAGATGTAAGGGCTGAGCCATTCTATCATGGTGAGAGGATTTCTTCCTTCCATGTTAGATATGAGTGCTGGCCATTATGTCAAGTAGGACAGATGTAAGGGCAATTGCCATTCTTTGAATGTAGCTTCCTGGTGAGGTACCAAAAACACTCTGTCTAGGACTGAGTAGCCATTCTGATGTGATAGAGGGATGTGTTCCTACTTGATTAGATGTAAGGGTTGAACCATTCTATCATGGCTAAAGGATTAAGTTCCTTCCATGTCAGATGTGAGTGTTGGCCATTCCAACGAGCAGGTCAGATGTAAGGGAAACTGCCATTCTCTAGGAGAATGGAGGCACCTGGTCAGTTACCAGGTAGCTCAGTCGAGGAGGATTGGGGGCCATTCTGATATGACTGTAGGATTGGTTCCCACAAGATCAAATGTTAGTGTAGAGCCCTTTCATCATTGTGAGCAGGATGTGTTCCCACCTGGATGGATGTAAGTGCAAAGCCTTTCCATCATTGTGAGCAGGATGTGTTCCCGCCTGGATGGATGTAAGTGCAGAGCCTTTTCATCATTGTGAGCAGGATGTGTTCTTTCCTGGATGAATGTAAGTGCATAAATATTTCATCATTTTTAGTAGGATGTGTTCCATCCTGGATGAGAGTATTTCATCATTGTGAGCAGGATGCGGTTTCGGCCTGGGTGGAAGAACAGAGTTATTCCATCATTGTGAGTAGGATGTGGTTCCATCCTGGATGAAAATGAGGAAATCTTCCATCATTGTGAGAAAGATGTGTTCCGACCTGGATGGAAGTGTAGAACTCTTCCATCATTGTGAGCAGGATGTGTTCCAGCTTGGATGGATGTGAGTACTGTGCCTTTCTGACGAGTAGGTTAGATGCAAGTGCTGAATCCTTTTCACAGATGATAATGATGTCCTATCATGTTGGTGAATGTGAGTGCTGGGCCTTTCTGATGTGATTGTAGGCTCCTACATGATCAGATGTGAGTGTTGGGCGTGCCTTTCTGACGAGTAGGTTAGATGTAAGTGTTGGATAGGCCTTTCTAATGAGTAGGTTATATATAAGTGCTAAATAAGACCTACATGGATGCTAGGCCTACAACCCGTATGAAAAATGGCTAGCTCCGTAGAACTTCCTGTGATGAGAAGAATCATGAGATAGCACCAGTGATGATCTAGATCTAGTGATGATCGAGATCCAGTGATGATCCAAATCTAGTGATGATGCCTAGTGATGATCCATATCAAGTGATGATCCAGATCCAGTGATGATGACCTATGATTATCCTAATCGAGAGATGATCTAGATCCAGTGATGATGTCCCATGATGATCTAGATCAAGAGATGATCCAAATTCAAAGAATGAAGATGACTTGAAGATGAAGATGACTTGAAGACGAAGATGACTTGAAGACTCAGAAGACTTGAGATGCAGATGATAAGATGATCTAGTTGATACAGAGAAGAAGACCAGTGCCAAAAACTGTGTCGAAAGAATACCTTCCTAGTTAAGAGGGAGTGTTAATGTATTTGTAACTTAGGAATGTATTCATCTATATATATTATGTATTGTAACCCGATGTTTATTCTGGGATGTATCTATAATGTAATTCTGTCATGTTGTCATTCCCCGATGTTCCGATCAAGAGAATCAATAATGTAAACAAGTCATGTCAAGTCATAGTGGGTAACCCTTCGATTGTTTAAGGTTTAAAGTCCCCGCATTTCCGGAGCACTAGGGTTATTAGACTCTCCTAGTAGAGGTCGGCCCTAGTAGGGTTTTATTCATGTCAGGATTAGTATAAATAGAGAACTGGAGTCTCTATTTATCACACAACTCATTCACACTCAAGTGTAGCACATAGTTGACGAAGGAGAAGACACTGGGGCTAGAGAAGAAGAAGTTTACTACTGTCGGGAGATCACTTACTATTTTGGGGGTTTTACTATTTTGGTGCCAATTCTATCTCTAACGAATTTGTGGGGTTTTCTCCTTTATGGTTTCCCTAAGGAAAAACACTGTGTTCATTGTCTCTTGTGTTTGATTGTTGTACTTGTTATTCTCTCAGTTAAAGATCCTAATAATGCTAGCTTAATGTTGAAAAACTAACACTTAAGCTATACTCAGGAGGAGTAGAAAACATAAAGTGCATAAGAATGCTAGGACCCTGGAAACAAAGTCCATAGGTCACCCTATACAATACTAAAACTAAAATACAATGCTCAAAACAAACTAAGTGAGGAAAAGAGGGAAAACCCAGTGGGAAAAACCCCCCCTCAAGCTAAACACTAAAAGTAGTTGGATCACCATGATGAAATCATCCCCAACAGTAAATGGAGGTAAGTGAACTTATTTTTTGAAAATCTCTTGGTGAAGATGTCTGCAATATTCTCATCAGTCGGGCAGTATTGCAGAATGATGGTCCTGTCATGCACTAGCTCCTTGATATAGTGCATGTGTATCTCTACATGCTTGGTCCTCTGCCTGGTAACTAGATCTATGGATGTCTTAATAGAACTTTGATTGTCACAAAAAATGATAGTGGACAAAGTACTACAAATATCAAACTCTAAAATAATTCCTTGCAACCAAACTGCTTGAATGCAAGCATTCACCACTCCTCGATACTTGACCTCTGCTAAAGATAATGATGTGGCAGCCTAATTTTTGCTAGACCATCAAATAGGGCCACCACCAAACATGAAGACATATCTAGAAGTTGACTTCTGATCAATATAATCACCCTCCCAATCGGAATCTATGTATCCAACCAGCTCTAGCTCGGAGTCTACAGCATAGTGAAAGCCGTAGGTCTTGGTTCCCTGAATGTACTGGAGGATTATCTTGGTTGCCTTCCAATGAATATCATGGGGCTGCTGCATGTATCTTGATACAAAATTCATGGAATAATATATATCAGGTCGATAATGAGTCAAGTACAACAAGCTATCAATTAGTTATCGATAAATAGTGCAGTCCATGGGAGGTGTGTTTTTTCCTTCTTCAACGCTGATCCCTAAAAGAAAAGGGAATGGTGTAGGCCTAAATTTAGCCATGTTAAAATTTACTAATGGGTCTGATATTTATTTGGAACTATTTACCATTATCCCATCAGAATTTTTCTCAATTTTGAGCCCCAAAATTTGTTTTAAGAGCCCCAAATTGCTCATCTCAAATGCATTGTGGAGAGCAGTTTTGATGACTGAAATAGAAGCAACTGTGCTACCTGTGATCAGTAAGTCATCAAAATATAAAAAAATAATAATAAAATTACCATAATACTTCTTTATATACACATTTGGATCTGATCTACACCTTTGGAAGTTTTGCGAGAGAAGGAAGGCATCCATCTTGGAATACCACTCTCTTGGGGCCTGCTTTGACCCGTATAGTGATTTATTTAGATTGCAAACCAAATATGGATCATAGATGTATCCCTCAGCCTGATTCATGTATATATCCTCATGAATATCTCCATGCATAAAGGATTACTTAACATCCATATGATGCACTTCCCGGTGCTTAGATGCTGAAATTGCCAAAACTAGGCGGATGGAGTCCATTTTTGCAACCGATGCAAAGGTCTCATGGTAGTCCACACCTTGGACCTGGGAGAAACCTTTTGCCACCACCCTTGCCTTATATTTTTAGGTGCTTCCATTTTCATCAACCTTAGTCTGAAACACCCACTTGCATTGAACCAATTTCCTTCCTGGAGGAAGAGAAACTAGCTCCCAAGAAGTGTTTTTCTGAAGAGAAATCATCTCTTCATCCATGGCAACTTTCCATATCGGATCCTTTCGAGAATGGTAGTAGGAATTTGGGTCTGAAATTATCATAAAATAACAATATTTGGACAGTAAATAATCAGGACAAGAGAGTGCAATACCTGCTCTTTGGAAATCAGACCGAGTTCTCCTTGGATCATCTGTATTTCCAATGTTATCTCTTGTAAAGGAGAGTGTCTGTCGGGCCCATGCTGGTAGATGATTTTGTACTTCAGGTTCTGATTTAGAATATGAATTTTTCTGTACATTGATATCATAAATCATAGGATTCAAATAAGTTTCATCACCCCTAATTTCATCATCCAAATATTCAGTAGAATAGGAAGGAAATTCAACAGTTTTCTCTTTCACTAGTTCCACCTCCTGAAGAGGCTCATCGAGCTTGGCACTCCTTTCGATGATGATCTATTTTGTTTTGATATCCAGTAGCTTGAAAATTTTTTATTCATCAGGATACCCAATAAACAATAATTCTATGCTTTGCGGTTGCAAATCCCTCCTTTTATCACGTGGAATTCGGGCCCATGCAGTGGACCCAAACACCCGCAGGTTCGACACATTCAACTTGTGCCCGAAGTATGCTTTGAAAGGGGTCTTCCCTTTCATAGATGAGTGTGGCACTCTATTATGAATTTATTCTGCATCATGCATGGATTCATCCCACAAATTTGCAGCCAAATTCTTTGATTCCAACATACAGGTGGTCATCTCCTTGAAAGACCGATTCTTCCTTTCTGCTACACCGTTCTGCTGGGGAGTGTAGGGAATTGAATGCTGGACCTGAATACCACTTTGGGAGAATATGTGTAGAAAATAATTACTGACATACTTCCTTCCATTATCAGATCTCAAGGTCTTGATCTTTTTCCCAAATGCATTCTCAAGCAAGGATTTCAATTCAGTGAATTGTTCACAAATTTCAGACTTCTTTTTGATAAAGAAGACCCATGTGTACCTGGAAAAATCATCAATAAAGGTCAGAACATACCTTGATCCATTCATGGATGTGATAGCCATGGTAACAATGATATCAGAATGTATCAGCCCCAAGATGCATGTAGCTCACCTTTCCTTCCCCCAATCAAACTTGTGCTTAGGGTGCTTTCCAATAACACATCCCTTGCAAATTCCAGTGGTTTCCTTGATGACAGGGAGGCATTCAACCATGGAGTTTTTCTATAATTGATATGAGAATTTGAATTTTAGATGGCTGAAACTCTCATTCCATAGTCTACTAACTTCATTTCCATGAGTCAGCGGTGTGGTGGGATTTGCATCCGCCACAAAGTGGGAAAACGCATAGGCTTTTGCATGATGGTTTGCAAGGCCTTTTGCAACAAGTTTCCTAGATGAAAGTTCCATGATATCTAAATAATTCAGACTAAAGGATACTCTCTTGGGAACTCCCATATGTGTCATTGGATAGACACTCAAGAGATTTGATGCCAGAGACGGTACTTACAAATCATTTGAAAAATAGCCATTCTCAAGATCAACCATACCTTGTCCTTCTGAAATGATGGTGGAGTCATCTCCCATGTGGATGGGGATGGATTTTCCAATATCCAAAGATGAGAAGGATTCTATTTCATCCATCATGTGGTTTGAAGCTCTAGAATATATCAATAGTGCTTTGGACTTTGAAGTGATTTCCATGAGGGAATGACCTCTTTCATGTTGTGGTTCCCGATTTTGTTGATCTCTCCTCTGAAATACTTTCATAAGATTGATGTGATTTTTTTCAAGGAGAGAGGTAGATTCATCAAGTTTCTTCTTCATGCAGGCATGTTTACGGTGGAATACCTTCCCACAGTATGAACACTTGACTTTTTCCTTTCCATGATGCCCTTTTCATTTGCTCTTCTTTCAGCCGGAAGACTCATCATGCTGCTGGTTTTCAACTTTAGGCTTAGGAGATTCAAATTTAGTTTTTGGGTTCTTCTTTTGCTTTCCTTTACCCTTCAGATATTTGGGCCCCGAGACATGGAGGGCTTGATCATGGGAGGATCTGATGATCCCCATCTGGACAATCTTATCGTGTTCACTTGTTAGGGACTCAATGAAGGCATTGAGTGTAGGCATCTTCCATCCATGGGTTGTGAGCTTCCCCACACGGAATGTAGAGAAAAAAATTGAATAATCAACTCCAATTTTGAAGAGTATGGTGAGGATGAGCTAATCATCCTCCTTCCCCACTTTCCATTGCTTCAATAGTAATACAATGTGCTTGAACTTTGTGAAAAAGTCATTCAAGGTCTTGAAATTGGAAGGCTGGAGAGACATCATCTCATTCTCAAGCTAGTATACTCTCAAATCATCCTGCTTTCCATACAAGGTTTCCAATTTTTCCTAGATTTCTTTTGGAGTCTTCAATCCCAAAACATGGAAAAGAAGATCCTAGGAAACAGAGAGGCACAAGAATTCGAATGATTCATCCTTCTTGTTCAAGAATCTAGCTTTGTCTATCACAGAAGCAAGCTCTTCTTTAGTGTCCATAGTGACCCTATAGAATCCTCTGGCATGTAGCTGGATCTCCATGTCTCCTTTCCATGAGTGGAAATTGAACAGAGTCAAAAGTTTTATGGAAGAAGCCATCTAAATCTGCTGGAGCAAATGCTTTTCCCTATTAAAAACTTGAAAATCACAACAAAAGGGGCATCGTAAGGTCAGAAAACATACACATTTTAGGCTTTCATCACACCCAACATAGTCAATCAAGCAAGCTTGATCAACAATTTCCTTACTTGGGGTATTAAGTGGTAAGCCTTGGCTTCTAGTGCAATGCTGGAATTTTCAACTTTTGCTCAATTTTTCATTCAAGATCTATCAAAAACCTTGTTTTTGAGAGATATGAGCTTTGTCCCATCATGAGCTATGATACCATATTAATTTGTCACCGTAATCTAGGGACTAAAACACAGTCTCATAAGAGATTTCAGACAATTAAGCATGAAAATGGTATATTGGTGCTACAAAATGAGTAGCCACTCTGTATAATCAATAAAGAATGAGTAATACAATACAATGATCATGATCAAAGCATGAATTCCAAAGAAAATCGAATTCCCAAGGAGGTCATTCAAATTTAATGTGTAAGTCTAGCTTAACTGAATGTAAGCCACAGTCAACACTCAAGTTAACCACTGATCAAAACCCTAATTGACTCAACTGAGCCCTAACTGAAGTCGAAGTGCAATACATGACTGAGTCTAACTCAAATTAGCTCAGACACATGTCACTGCAAGCCAACCAACAAGTGGTAGTGCATCAATTCCAATGAACCCTGATGAGGTTAACTAAAGTATAACTGACCATCAGAAGTGGTTGGAGGCGCCCCTGTTGACTCGAGTTCATTAAATAATCATTAAATAATCAATTTAATGAAGGAATGTGCCTTCACTGCTCTATTTAACTGATTGTAACCATTAGTTAGCAATATGGGGCATTAATGACACTTAGATCACCCCCGAAGTGCTCCAGTTAGCCTCCCCGAATGTAGGAGAAAGCTAAGTTAGCCTTCTTGACTGAAGGTAGGCATGGGTGTGCTCATACTGATGTCATCTAGTGCTCCTCTAATGTCAATTAAGTCAATAAAACTTGGTATAGTAGTTTAACTAGGAAAACTTGACCAAAATGAGTGTGTATGGTGGTAAATGTCTCCAACACAGAGAAGATATTTCAACAATCTCTTTTCCTTTTGACATGTCCCCAGTCATGGAGGATATCATGTTTACCATGGAAGTTTCTATACTAAGAGGGGCAGTGTTGGATGGAAAGACTCCCATGAGTGAAGAATATTTCAACAATCCAACTCCTACAAACTGATAGGGAGGAGGTTACTTCCCTAACATAGGAACATTATTTGTCGTGGAAGCAGTAATATCTACCGAACAATAATCAAGTTGGTCTACGATCATAATTTTCCCTTGATGTGGGAATTGGAGCGTGCGAAACACCGATGATGCAATGGTAATAATAGCATAAAAACAATTCCTACCTAGCAACAAGTTTTAATCAAGAGGAGCATCGACCACTTCTACCTAGATATAAATAGTTCCCCCCCATATTAATGGATAATGTTGGTAGTAGACCATGGGGTTGAAAACCACATTCGTCGAAATCCTTACTGGTGGTTCATGACTTGTTAATCTCAGGAGAACCAATGGCTCTCCAGCAAGACATAGAAAAAACCGAGGTGGAAGCTCCCTCATCCAAGATGGTGCGATGGACCTTTCTACCCACTACTCTAGTAGCAATTTGAAAAGTGAGTTGATGGGATAGCCTCGATTTATAATTCTCCATATTGAACATGATCATAGTGGAATTATCAAGATTGGAAGACCCTAAGAATGACACAAAATTCTTACACTGTGTAGGAAAGCTTTGGAGTACCTCTAACATGGACACAGCATAGGGTGCTTGAGCTAAATCTTCAAAAACATTATAAAATTGGGCAGCTCAAGCACTAGGATTGAAAACATTCTTACGGATTGTACTCTTTGGGGGATGCAATATTGTGTTAAAACTAGTTTTCTCAATAGTGATAGGACTATTAGAAGAAGGTGGAGGAGAATATTTGACAGGAGGAGCCTTCTCAAAAGAAACACCCTCATCTTTATTCTCAGGTGTCTTATCATATGCATGGCTTCTGGTATTTAACGCAATTGTTTCGGCAGACACCATATGAATGTCTTTAGTAGTGGATGATGAACCATGCAAAGAGTTATGGTCAATCAACTATTATTGGGATGGAAAGGGGTCGGTTAACACTATTGGTGTGGGGTTACTTTCCAAATATTTATTAATCTCTTCACGATGAGGAGACTCTTTCATGAAATGATCATCTCCACACAATAAGCAAGGATACTTAGCCTTCCATTTAGGTTTTGCATCATTCTCTGGGGTATATTTTTTGGTACTCTCCTGTTGGTTTCTAGGTTTTTTATTCTTTGGTTTTCCTTTTTTCTTATTACCGAGTGATTATGAGGATTGAATTTCATTCACCTCGGAGAAAATTGTAGGAGTTGAAGAAGTTGTAATTGAATCACTATATGGCTTAGCAGGCTTAGCTAAAGATGAAGGTTGGATTGTACCATCAACACCATCAACAGGTGTCTCTTCAGGTGGCTTAGTGGGATCACTGTTGGGGTGAGGAGCATGAGGAATTAAGTCATATAAAGTTCTAGACTGAGAATAGACTAGTTCTAAGTACTAGGCCCGACTAATATCCTGCTCTTTTGTGACAGCACCACCCATGGCCACATGTTGGGAAATAGGTGGCAACAAGTACTTGGTGAACCAGTCAGCCAATAGTTTATCTAGAATGGGAGCCTTAATTAACCTTCAAAGCCTCCTCCATTCATGGATATGATCTGATATGTGAGTGGAGGTATTTTTTTGAAGAGAAGTCAAGAGGTTTGTACCAGTTTCATACCAAATAGGTAATTGGAAATAAGTAAGAAACACTTTGTCCAATCAATTAAAATCCAAAAGTGAATGTTGTGGAAGTTCAATGTACCATTTTGCGGTCGTATTGGTCAAAGTCCTTTGGAAGAGTCTCAAACTGATGGAATAATTCATAAGGGATTTTGATGAACACCACAAATGGAAAGTCATCACGTGATTTTTGGGATCTTCACCCTGTTTTCCATCAAATTTTGGAATGTCTAATCGAAGTTTGACTGAGATGGTAGGAAAAAATGGATCATGTTGGATGGGATCATTTATTAACTTGGATAAGTCAAGTAAATCCAATGTAGCCAAAAAAAGAAGCTGCCATTTAGGTTGTGGGTAATTATAATATTGATAAGGTAAAGCCACCCTTGTAGGACTAAAGGCCTATTTAGGTTGACCATAAAACCCACCAAATTGTTGATAGTTAGGAGCATTCTGACCCATAAAAGGGTGGTTTCACCTGGTTTGGTCCTGCTTGAGGCCTGTAAGTAGGTTGAGCCCATTGATTGGTAACTCTTCCAGGATAAGGGACATATAATAGATTATTGTAATGTACCCTATTAAGGTATTCATTACCAATGTTAGTTTGTTTTGGAGGGACCCAAGCTGATGTGGGAGGTTGCAAACCAGAACCAATAGGAACAAGATGAGAATGAGCACTAGTTCCAACAGCTAGAGGGGGAAATGTGATATATTATGTAAAACGGGCACATAAGAACCCCTATCTAGTTGGGATGTAGGAGGGAAAAATTGAATCCCAACATTTGGAAAACCAATGGAAGGAATAGAATATTCTCCCACAAGAGGATTTGACAAAGTATTTTGAACTGACTGGAGCACTCTCAAATGAGTAGCAAGTCTAAACATCGTAGGTGCAAATGGAGGATTGGTTGGAACAAAACTAGAAGGAATATTCAATGACCTACTTAAAATATCACTAGGTAAAAGGTAGGGAACATGTCTTCTAGAATTTGGGGTTAACTCCATAGCTGGCACATTCATGGTAGTAGTAGTACCTCACTGAGAGATAGATTGACCAAGGGAAGCTTTCCAAAATGGTGCATTAGGCCCAAATATGGGAGCTACCATTTCATCGGGATAAAACTGATGAATCCCAACTCCAAAAGGAGTCGGGATGACAAAAGAGGAATTCTGAGATGAGGGTTTCTCCTCTAGTGGCGGTCCTGAAAATTCCATCAAGGGAGTATTGGGAGGAGGAGATTCAAATAATTCCTCTTCGACTGAACTCCTTCCAGTTCTTTCATAGAAGCACTACCCACCTTGGAACAATTATCCATGCATCAGAGGAAATTTGGGGTCTAAAATGGGCCTTATAAGAAAACGCTCCAACAATAAATTTTGTGAGTTGGAATTCAAGAACTAATAGAATTTCAATAAAATGAGTCAACCATAATGTTTGAATTGACCTATTTGTCATAAAAGAAAACTACTTTTTTTTCATATTTTTGAGATATATCCTTGTGTTTTTACTCAAATTTCAAGAGGGAGATCTAGTTTGATTCGGAATTTAATTCTGCATCTAATGAGTACCCACACTACATACTTTTGATGGACTCCTCTACCCCAAAAATAAGAAATACCTGAAAAAATATGATGATGATGTCATCATCACAATTTTTCAAGTATTTATTGTTTTTGGGGTAGCGGGGTCTGTCAAATGTATGTAGTGTGGGTACTCGTTGGATGAAAAATTAAATTCCACATCCAACGAGCTCTCCCACTCATAATTTGAGTAAAAACACAGGGAGATATGTCAAAAATACGAACACAAAAAGTAGTTTTTTTCATTCTTCCTCCAAAATTAATAAACTATTATTTTAATATTTTATTATTTTCCTTAGGAGGCCCATTTTAGAACTCAAATTTAATCTAATGGTCTCTTTCCATGGGAGGTTGAGTCGAAGGATTCAGATAATTTTCCGGTGATAATGTTTGTAACCGAAGGGACCTCCTCCATGGGAAATCATCCAATTTATAAAAATCAAACTGATCTCAAAGGTAAAAATATCTATCTAAGAAAGAAATATAAACCCTAATGAGGCTAAATCAATAATCATAACTTGTGATATGAGTGGTAAAAAATTCAAGATCCTCAAAGTATTTTCAAACCACCACAACTTGCTATATATCGCACGGTCGAAAAGTAGAGCACAACAATGAGGATTGGGACTATACCCTTTCCTGAATACCTGGCTACCTGGATTGTATGTGCGTAGTAATATCCCTGAGTATTTTTCTTAGTGTATTGCGATAATAGTACGGTCAAAGGGCTATGCTCAGATGGTCTCAAGATCCCTAAAAATGTCTCCCTATATACGCAATGTACATGGGAGCTCCACTTCATTAGAGGAGGGATAGAGGTTCGATTTATACTTTATAAAAAAAAACTAAATCCCAAGCTAATTAAAAATAACTAAATCTTAAAACCTATTGCAAGCACAACATGAATTCAAAATAAAAGTTTTGATAACGGAAATACCAAGATCTCCTTTTAAAAGAAAGAGCTATGATAACTACTCAACACACCATATTTCCCAATTTTCTGTAAAAATGAAACTAAGAAGAACACAACACACTTTTTCTTCATTTGAGAGTAAGAGAACTTAAGAAACAAGCATACTGTAAACACTTAAGGGTATGAAAAAGAATCAATTCTCTACCGACCAATATCTAATCCTAACATAGACCTTTCTCTCAATTTTCAAAATCAAAGAATGAAAAATAATCAAATCAAACTAATGAAGAAATTAAAAGTAAATCAAGTTTCTTTCAATTTGATTAAACAAAACTCAGATATCTGGATCTACACTTCCTTTTAAGAATTCTCCCTCAACTAAAAATAAAAAAATTACAAGAACCAAACAAGCTAATTCAATTAGTTCTCAAAGGTATAACCAGAACCACGCCTAATTCAATACTCAGGTTTCAATTCAAGGATGAAATTAACAGTAACAATACAAAATCGAGTCCATAAATTAAAAATACAAATTCCAAGTTTGGAAAGTGCATGGGGATTGCAACCCTACCTGGCACCGCTTGTTGGAAGTGTTGTACATAGCGTTACTAGTTTGGTAATGCCTATGATCAATAGGAACAAAGCAACAATAACGCATATTTCCACTGGATCTGAGCGGTGGCACCGCTTGTTTCATCTGCAGAAAGTGCAGAGACCGCCTTTGGTACACTACTCGAGTGTGGTGGAAATTGAAAATCCCAAATCAAGACACAAAGAAAAAAATACAATGTTAGATCTCAATTTACTAACATCAAATAAAAATAAAAAGCCAAGAAATAGAGCATATGAGGTAGATCTAGACATATCTAAATATATATGATCAATTTCAAACCAAATCCATCTAACAACTAGTAGATCTTATCAATAGAGAAATTGAAAATTGAAATAGAGGAAAATAACTTAGAATCAAGAAAAAACAAAAGTTCTAGACAATCTCCCAGTATCGTCGCCAGATTTTTTGCTGGAAATTCTCACCTTCTGCAGACAGAAGTTGGTCCCCTAGCCTGAATTCCTTACAACTAGAATAAATGAGTTACAACAATGAGAAGCACTTCTCCTAATATTGATAGATGCTTGGAATGGATATTTCACCTGCCACACAATGTAATGTACCATCCTTCTAGAACACTAGATCTCCACAAATTACCTGCAAGAAGCACACCACAAAAGCATACAACAGTCAAAGTACCAAGTACGATCTACAATATTATATCAATGACTAAGGAATTTGATAATGAAACAAATGATCAGTACATAATATATTTCATGGAAAAGGAACTTTCATTTCATTAATAAAATAAGAGAGAGATTACAACTAAGAGCCTTAGTGTTGAGAGATATCTTCTCAAGCTAGATCTTTCCTTCAAAACTTCAAACTTGTCCACCTAGTGCCCACACTCCTTGGCTAGAGTCTGCCAGAGTTTTGGTGTTGTAGAATTATCTTCCTCCCCTTACCCATGTGGTATGATCCAACATTTATAGCCATGAGAGGATAGGGATAGTTGATATATTTGTGGATGAGGCGGAGGGTATATCCTACAAGGCGGGATATTGAGTTTAGGTAGTCCAAGAGTCTAGGGATGAGGTTTCCATGAAGCTGAAGTTCGAGAAGCTTCATGAAACTTCTCTTTTTAGCTTTAAAAATCGAGCGCCTATATTTGTCAACTATGACAGAGAATTAACAATAGGTAACCTCTCATTGTACAAAGGTATATGGAGGTGGCACCTCTTTTTGTGCATGGAAAACATGTGTTACAGACTTAGGTAACACACTTTTTCCACAAGGAAATTGTGGTGGTGGACAAAGGCTTTAAATCACTGATCCAAGTCCAAATTTAACTTCATAACTTGGTGAATGGAGGAAAGTTCTGATGTTTTATTCTCAGTATATAATGATGATGAGAAATATATATAACAATTTGCGAAAGGGAGAGATGAACATGATGACCATACCATCGCTTGACACATTTTTCAAAATCTTAGATTATAATATAGAATTTTCATTGCATATACTAAGAAAAACCATAGTTGCAAAATCATTAGGATATACAATGATTAATCAATGAAGTCACAATAGAGAGGTGTCCCTAAGGGTAATTTGATGTCACGATTCAAATGGAATTAATGGTTTGTTTATATGAGCCTTGGTTATCAAGCTGTGGAAAATTAAAAATTGCTTCCCAAAGTCATTCAAGGACACAACACAAATTTCAATTGGGGGCATAAAAACAAAACCAACTATCAGAATTGAGTTTCATTACCTCATGCAGATGTTTTTTTGCAAGGGAAATATGACCACTAGTCCCACACCCTTTCTCAACACATTTTTCAAAAACTTACTGTATAATGCATACATTTCATTGCATGTTACTGAGAAAAACCCTAGTTACAAAAAATATCAAAATAGGCAACGTTTAGTCCATTTATTCACCATACAAGGGTTTCCCTATATATATTTCGAGGTCATGATTCCAACAGAACAAACGGTTTCTCCATATGATCCTTGGTTATCACTTTATGGAAAGTTCCAACTCATTTCCTGAAGCCATTCACTTCGTAAATTTCAACCAGGGGCATAAAAACAAAACCAAGAAATGGAATTGCGTTATGTTACCTCATATATGTGTTTTTCAGGAAGGGTAATATGACCATGATTCCCACACCCTTGCTTGACACATTTTTCAAAATCTTATCCTATACTACAGAAATTGCATTACATGTTACTAAATAAAACCTAGTTGCAAAAAATGTCAAAATAGACAATGTTTGGTCCATGAAGCCACTATAGAGTGGTGTCCCTACTGGTACTTAGATGTCAATATTCCAATGTAACTAATGGTTCCTACATCTAAGCCTCGATTATCGAGCTATGGAAAATTTTAACTCGCTCTCCAAAGCCATTCTCTAACACTTGGGAAAATTTGACACGGGGAATAAAAACAAAACCAAGCAATAAAATTGAGTTTTTTTAGATCATGTAGTTGTTTTGGGTAAGGGAGAGATGACCACTATTACCACACCCTCGCTTAATACATTTTTCAAAAAGTTATCATATAATGCATAAATTGCATTACATGTTACTGAGAAAAACCCTACTTATAAAAAATGTCAAAATAAACAATGTATGTTCCCTCTATTCACTAGACAGGGGTGTCACTAGATATATTATTATGTCACAATTCCAATGGAGCTGACGAGCTTTTCATAGCTATTTTCTACCAGAAAACGTTTTTCATAGTCTGGGCTAATTTCAGGTTGGTTTCTTTTACATTTATTTGTTTAATGGTTTACTCCCTCTTTTTTTGAATTAAGTCATGATTTATTGCTTATGTGTTTAAACAAAGATTTTTAATTTCCAAAAAATGGCTCAAATTACCCACTGCAAGAACATTCAAAAGGGAATGCTAACCAAAGACCCAAACTTTGGCATATTCTCAAACACTAGTGGTAGAGTCAATGAAAACTATCAAATTGATTGGTCCAGGGTATACTCAATTTTTGACAATGATGACAGCTCATAAATTCAAAATGACCAATCAGCTTACCAAAGAATTAGGGATTCTGGACTTCACGCCATTGCTGCTAAACCTGCTATCCTTCCTTATAATGGCGTGATCAAATGGATCATGGAAAACACAAACCCTAAATACCATTCCTTTAATGATAGAGTAGGGTCACATCTAGCTACCTTCCATCCCGAGGTCTTTACCAGAGCCTATGCCCTTAAACCAACCATGGAACCCCTCAATGACGAATTTTCTCAATCCTCTAAGACCAGCTTCAATTTTGATGAGATGTTAAAATCTTGGATGAATGAACCTAGTAAGTTCTTGTAGAGGAAGGATGACCTTTACCTTGTCGCCTGGTTTATAGAACTCTATTTGTTATTGGAATCCATGTTATACAGGCTGTATGACCTTCCTAATTGTTATGTTTTCAAGGATGAATGGGTGCTACTAGCCTATCATGTCTTAGAAACCGATGAATCTTTCCCGTGGGCATCTATATTTTCATTAGAATTTACAACGGCTATCCAGGATTATCAGAAAGCTACTTCTAGAAAGAAGCCGAGTTTCTTCTTTTTGGCCTTTATCATTGATGTATTGTGCACTGAGTTCGGATATCCCAATTTGGGATGGAACTGGGCTTTACCGGCTCCTCTGGTGCCTATATACTATTCAAAATTGTGGGATACTAATTATGCACCCAGGTTCTATGACATCTGTGGACACTTCCTTGGTAGCATTTGTTTTTCAATCTTCAAAAAAGAAGCTCCCTCGTTTTTAGCTGAAGCTAGAACCTTTATTGATACAATGGGTGATTGTAATGTTTGTGAGTCTTTTTCATATATTAGAATTTTGGGTAGCAACATTGTTCATAAGCTGCCCAAGATTGTTCTTGACAGATTGGTCATTGAAGAAGTATCTTTCCAAAATGTTACTGATGGGATTTACAAGAAACTTATCAGCCCTAAAAGAAAAGGCTAGACCAAATTCCCTCTTAATATTGGATCATTGGTCATCCCAACCTCAACCTAGGTTGCAGTGGTGGGTGTTAGATTTTTAACATTAAGCATTAGAGGAAATTTCAACTCAAAATGGGCCTTTTAACTTTTATTCAAATTCCATGTCATCATGTGTTAGCCAATGAAATTTCTTTAAATTTGAAATACCGTAGAGGTCTTAAACACTTTTTTAATATAAATTTGGGGATAGGTATCATAAAAAAAAAAAAAAAAATTGTTTGTATTTTTGACATATCTCCTTGTGTTTTACTCAAATTTCGATCGGGAGATCTCGTTGGATGCGGAATTAAATTCCGCATCCAATGAGTACCCACTCGGCATACTTTTGATGGACCCCGCTACCCCAAAAACAAGAAATACCTGAAAAAATAGAATGATGACATCATCATTACATTTTTTCAGGTATTTCTTGTTTTTGTGGTAGCTGGGTCTGTCAAAAGTATGCTGAGTGGGTACTCGTTGGATGCGGAATTTAATTCCACATCCAATGAGCTCTTCCGATCGAAATTTGAGTAAAAACACAGGGAGATATGTCAAAAATACAAACAAAAAAGTAGTTTTTTCTTTTCTTCCTCCAAAATTAATAAATATTATTTTATTATTTTAACTATTATTTTATTAGTTTATTTTAGGAGGCCCATTTTGAGTTGAAATTTCCTCTAATGCTAGCATTATTAGGATCTTTAGCTCAGAGAATAACAAGCATAGCAATCAAACACAAGAAACAATGAACACATTTTTTTTCCTCGGGGAAACCATAAATGGAGAAAACCCCACAACTTCCTCAGAGATAGAATCAGCACCAAATAGAAAAGCCCAAAAAACAGTAAGATGAACTCCCGACAGCAGTAACCTCTTTCTTCCTAGACCCAGTGTCTTCTTCTTCCTCAGTTATGCGCTACAACTGAGTGTCAGTGAGTGTGTGATAAATAGAGAGGCTAGCTCCCTATTTATACTAATTACTGACTTGAATAAACCCTACTAGGGCTGAATTCACTAGGTGAGTCTAACAACCCTAGTGCCCCGGAACTGTGGGGACTTTAAACCTTGAACAATAGGAGGGTTACCCACAATGACTTGACATGACTTGTTTACATTATAGATCCTCCCAATCAGAACATTGGGGCATGACATGACTTAATTACATTACAGACACATCCTAGAATAAACATCATGGTACAGACATAAGATATATAAGTGAATACATTCTGAAGTTACAAATACATCAACACTCCCTCTTAACTAGGAAGGTATTATTTTGACACAATTTTCAGCATTGGTATTCTTCTCTGTATCAACTAGATCATCTCATCATCTTCATCTTCAAGTCTTCTTTGTCTTCAAGTCATCTTCTAAGTCATCTTCTTCTTCAAGTATTATTCATCACGGGATCTAGATCATCATGACTACTAGATCATCACTGTTGGATCATCATCACTATATCATCATCAAATTTGGATCATCACTTGATCTTGATCATCATCAAGTCTAGATCATCATCACATCTGGATCATCATCAAGTTTGGATCATCATCACATCTGGATCATCATCAAGTCTGGATCATCATCATCGGTGCTATCTCAGAATGGTTCTATCTCTTGATTCTTCTCGTCACAGGAAGTTCTACAGAGCCATCCCTTTTTCATGCTAGTTGTAGGCCTAGCCTCCATGTAGTTATTATTTAGCGCTTATATCTGACACTAAGTCAAAATGACCCACCCAACTCTTACATCTGACCTCATCTTATCCGAAAGGCATGCGCAACACTCACATATAACCTCATATTGTCAGAAAGGCCCAGCACTCACATCTGATCATGTGTAAACACATCGCACCAGAATGGCTCAGCACTTATATCCAACCATGTGTGAACACACCACATCAGAAAGGCTCTGCACTTACATCTGACCACACCACATCAGAAAGGCTCTGCACTTACATCGAAAGGCTCAACACTTATATTTGACCATGTTCTAAAACGCCGCATTGAAAGGGCTCTGCACTTACATTCGACCATGTTTGAAAACATTGCATTGAAAGGGCTCTCAGTCCTAGACTAATAATTCCTAGTAACTGACCAGGTGCCTCCATTCTCCCAGAGAATGGCATCATCCCTTATATCTAATCAAGTGGGAACACATCCCTCAATCACATCAGAATGGCCATGCGCTCACATCTGATCATGTAAGACTACATCCCATAGTCATATCAGAACGGCCCTCAGTCCCAGACTAAGTATTCCTGGTAACTGACCAGGTGCCTCCATTCCAAGAATGGCATTCAGTGCTTATATCTGATCATGTAGGAAACAATCCTATAGTCACATCATAATGGCTCAACACTCACTTCTAACATGGAAGGAACTAATCCTCTCACCATGATAGAATGGCTCATGCCTTACATCTAACCATGGAATGAACTTAATCCTCTCACCATGTCAAAATGGCTCTATGTCTCATCATTTCCCTTTGAAGGGAACCTCGATCTAGAGAACACCAAGATTCTCCCTGAAGTACTCAAACTTCCTTCTAGCCAATAGCTTCGTCAATACATCAGCTATCTATTCATCCATTGCAACATACTAGAGTTTTACTACTCCTCTCTGCACCATATCCCTGATATAGTGATACCTGATGTCGATATGCTTCGACTTGTCATGGAACACTGGGTTCTATGACAACTTCACACAACTCTAGTTGTCACAATATATACAAGTAGCATCCATCTGGAGATCAAATAAATCATGCAGTAGCTTCCTCATACATACTACCTCACAACTAGCTGAACAAGATGCAACATACTCTGCTTCAGCTATACTCAGTGCCACATAGGATTGCTTCCTTCTAAACCAAGAGATCACACCTGATCCCATACTGAAGCAGCAACCTGAAGTGCTCTTCCTATCGATGGCACTGCCTGCCCAATATGAATCAACATAACCCTCTAGGTTAATCTTCTGATTTGCCTCATACTTGAGCCCATAGTCGATTGTACCCTTCAGGTACCTCGGAATATTCTTTGCAGCAATCAAGTGAACATTTCTCGGATCTGTAAGGAACTGGCTCAAGGTGTTCACAGCAAAGCAAATATCTGGTCTCGTGTTTGTCAGGTACATCAAGGACCCAATCATCTGACGATACATCATAGCATCAACTACTTCTGATGAATCATCACTCAATAGCTTTAGGTTCAATGCCATAGCTGTGGTTATGGCATTGCAGTCCATCATCCTGAATCTCTTCATAATATTTACTGCATACTTCCTTTGTCCAAGGAAAATTCCATCCACATTCTACCACACCTCCATGCCTAAGAAATAGTACATCATACCCAAGTCCTTCATTTCAAACTCAGCAGCAAGTTTCCTCTTCGTATCAGAAATCAGCCCATCCATACCTGTTACAAACAGATCATCCACATACAGTAGGAGTATCACTGGATTCCCATATTCAACCTTGTAGTAAAGGTTGGAATCTGCTTTACTCTTGGTAAAGCCCAAACTAGATAGGAAACCATCAATTCTACCATACCATGTCCTGGGTGCCTGTTTCAAACCATACAGGGATTTCTTCAATCTGCACACATGAGATTCCCTGTCATGTGTCTCAAAACCGAGTGGTTGTTCCACATACATTTCCTCTTCTACTACACCATTCAAGAAAGAAGTCTTGACATCCATTTCATGTATCTTCCATTTCATCACTACAGCCAGAGAAAGTACTGATCTAATGGAAGTGTATCTAGCTACAGGTGTAAAGGTTTCTTCATAATCTATTCCTTCTTTCTAGGAGAAACCACGAGCCACGAATCTTGCTTTATATTTCTCGACAATGCCATCTGTATCATGCTTGATCTTGTAGATCCATTTGGAAGTTACAATGAACTTCCCTTCTGGTCTTGCGACAACATCCCAAACATCATTCTTCATGATCGATTGATACTCTTTGATCATAGCATCCTTCCATTCTTTCCATTCTGCCGCTTCTTCGTATTTGGAAGGTTCTTTATCAATAATGTCACATAGCAAGGCTACATAACTAGAGCATGACCTAGTTCTATTTCTTCCTCTAGGTGTTTCTTCTGAAACTCCATATCTTTCTACACCTTGGATAATTTCATGTACCCAAGCAGGTTTCCTCTTATGAGGATTCTTCTCTAGAGGTGGATCTATAGGTTCTTGAGGTTCTTCTAATTCTCGTTCTTCTTCTTGAATTTCTTCGTTCATGGTTGTATCATGAATTCTAGGTGCTCTTGTTTCTTCAAGGTCTTCAGTCGGTTTCTTCCTAGATTTTATGTAGGCTGAATCTTTGTCAAATTTTACATCTCTGATAATGTCAATCTTCTTGAATCCTGGAAATTATATTCTATAAGCCTTCAAGCTTTTAGAGTATCCCACAAATATGCCCTTCTTTCCTGAAGGATCTAACTTCGTCCTCTTTTCTTTTGGAATGTGTATGTATATAGGACAACCAAATATTCTGATATGGCTGACTTCTGGTTTCTTGCTGGAGAAGACTTCTTCAAGAGTCTTGTTCTCAAGTACTCTATGTGGAGTACGATTTTGTACATACACCGTTGTTCTAGCATCTTCTGCCCATAGATGCATAGGAGGATCTTGATCATGAAGCATTGCTCTTGCAGCTTCCATGATAGTTCTATTCTTCCTTTCTACAATCCCATTTTGTTGAGGATTATAAGGAGTGGACAACTCCCTCTTAATCCCTGAGTCTTTGCATAATTCTTTGAATTCATTCGAAGTGAATTCTCTTCCATTATCCGATTGAAAGGTCTTGATCTTCTTTTCAGTGTGGTTCTCGATCAAGGCTTTGAATTCCTTGAACTTGCTAAAAACTTTATCAATGAAAGAAACATAGTATACATACCCGCTTAGTGAACTTGATTACATTGGTTCGCATACATCGGAGTGGATGATTTCCAAGATTCATTTTTCCTTTCTCTCGCTACTTGGAAATGTATTCTTTGTGTTCTTCCCTTTTGCACATCCTTTGCATGCACCTTCATGTTTTGTCTGCATTTCTGAGAGACCTTCAACATCTTTGCTTGCAAGTGGTAGTGCTCTATAATGCACATGTACAAGCCTTCTATGCCAAAGCTCATTTGGTTCTACTGAGTCATGAACCAAAGCTTGTTATGGATGTCCTTTCAATTTGTATAAGCCTCCTTCTTATTCCCCAATCACTAGTGCATCATCAATAGTCTTTCCATTTGGCCACATGATAACATGACCTTCTATAAATGTAGCCCTCATTCCTTTTGCATATAATGCATATATGGATAGGATATTCTTATTTAGTCCTAGTACAAACAGTACTTCCTTCATTGTCATAGACTTTCTAGAGTCTAGCTTATAGGAGGATTCCTCACTACCTTTTATTGGATACTAGTAGTCATCTCCAAGTTTCACCTTGTGAGGTGATTCATATTCAGATAATTTCACAAAGGATTCCTTGAATCCTGTCATATGTTTGGAAGCACCACTGTCTATAAGCCAATCATTGCTTCCATGTGTGATAGTTCCCATGAGAGTGGAAATCGGAACATATTCTTCATCACTCGAAGAATCATCACCGACTTGTCTACTTATCTTTGTGGAAGGTTCATCATCCCGCTAGTAGAAAATGAGAAATTAATGACTAAAAAAATGACTAAAATCATGCTATAAACGACTATTTTTGAGTTCGTGACTAATAGTAGCAAATTTCCACTATCTTATAGCTAGTCGTATTTCACTAGTCATTAATAGCTTGACTTAGTAGTCATTGATAGAAAATGATTTAGTCATTGATAGTCAATGATTTAGTCATTGATTTAGTCATGGATTTAGTCATTGATTTAGTCACTGAGTTAGTCATTGATTTAGTCGCTGATTTAGTCATTGATTGCAACCATTGATGACCAAATATACAACTAAATAAACAAATAGATGTTAACATATTAATGACTAAGCTAAATACGACTAAGATATGGGAAATTAGCTACTAATAGTCGTATATATGCGAATTTAGTCGTTTTTGTAGTCACAAATTTATGATAGGGCACAAAGGAATCGAACCACCAACCTCCTACCTATAATTAGGTAGCCTCTCTACCATTGAGCTAGTACCCTTTAAAAAGTTGTTAATGCTTGACAATGATGATATTCAAACAAATTTATGATAGATATCAATCTACAAACTACATAATTATTACTATTACAAAACTAAACTCGCATTCTTTCCATGGAAAGCTTCCCCAGCGGTATTTACATGTGAATTTAATTTTGTATCTGTTCCACTCATTGCATTAGGTTTGGAATCAATATGTTTTTTAGATACAAACGTTGATGACTGCCCATCCTTATTTACCAATAGCTTGCCATGATCAGAACTCAACCCTGATATCACAGCTTCCACCACCAAGGCAGGGAGATTTAATGTTGGAGACATTGAAAGTGAATGAGATGAACTTGTTTTAGGATTAGAGGAGACCTGAATAGATGGGATCCTCATACTAAATGATTTTTCGTGTGCAGCATGGGAGCCCCTGTAACAACCATTAATGTTTCAATATTCAATAAGATATATAATATTCCACCACAAACTCCTAAATCATATGGAAGCTTATGTTCACTAAACTTAATGTGTAATGTTACTCTGCACCAATCCAGGGGGGTGCTAGAAAACTAAACAAATATTCCATGACAAGAAACATATTTCATACCAAGATGAACTAGCTAGAAATACAACTGATCTTCCAGCAGCTCCACTAGCAAGGGAAGTCTCAGCATTACCTCATGTGTTCTAGTTTCACATAGAAATATGAATAGGTATATATTATTAGGAAATGAAAATGAAGCCATGTATAAAGAATCTAGAAGACAATCACTGAAGTAAAACATAATCTGTCTAAATAAAATAAACATTAGCTTCTATACTAATGATTATTTAAGATTGAATCAGAAGCTATTAAATAATCTAATATGGAAGCATAGAAAGAGGTATCTGCACAAATATCAATAACAAATGCTAAAGATAATTGGATGCAAGTACATTATACTAAAATCCTAAAGTCACTTGCAGGAGCCAGTGATTGTCTCAATTTACTTGAAGAAGCTAATCCAAGCAAGGAAACCTCTACCACTGGTGGAGGTAAACAAAGTCCCCAGTGTTGCTGTAAAGGATTTGTAACATCATATAACTTCTGAGTTTTGCTGCTAGAAAAATAGGACATAGAAATTCAAAAATCATAAAAGCTAAATGTGAAATGTTTTTTAAAACAATTTAGCCCAATAAAGAAAACTTTCTAAATTAATTAAATTCTAGAATAGAATTATAGGGGATTAAAGCAGCAAACTCGTTCATATCACCCATTCACTTTTGGTAGACGATACATTGATTTTTAGTCAATAGTTATGTTAGGGAGCTAGAAAAGCTTAAGAGGCTTCTGGACCTCTATTGCAAGACTACAGGAATGGTAATAAATATGAATAAGTATTCAGAAATGTAAAGCGGATTAGTAGATTAATTTAAAGACCGGACCAAAATCATATTTCCCATTAATTATTTGAAGAAGTCAAATACCTGGGTTTCATCTTGAAACCATATGATTGACATTTAAATTTTGGTTGTAACTGTCTTGTGGTTCATATATTAACCTTCACTAATCTATTCAAGAGAGAATACAGGAGTATTGGATGTCTATAGCACAACGACCAAAAGGAATCTTAACCAAATCAGAAAGAAGTGTTTCAGCATCCTTCACATAGGAGGGAGGGCCAAGAAATTCCACTAGTTATAAATGGAACAGGGTAGCCAATTCCAAGTAAGCTGGAAATGGGGTTTAAACACATAAAACACTTCAGCTCAAAATTTGCAACTAAAAGCCTTTAGAGATTGCTTTATAATGATGGACATTGAGGTCAAGTTATGAAATCCAAACACTTAAGAGATGCATCCATGGAATATTGGCTTAAAAAAAACACTCACAAGATGCTTCCATTACAAGGAAAGCCTTTGGTAAAGTTTTCCCCTTGGTGGGTAAATAAATGAGGGAACTGAGGAAAAGTCAGAATTGGAAAGGACCCGTGGATCGATATTGAAGGAAATTTCAAATTTCAAAGGCTCTACTAGATAGTTTACATGCTCAGTGGTCTATATTGTCATAGAGAGGCGGACTCACAATTGGAAAGAAATGCCTACTCTTGAGGATGGCTGACAGCAGACAGTCTTAAGTTTACAAGGTGAGCCAGAAGAATGAGACGATTACATTGACTTGCCCAATCATCAAGGATCTGCAAATTTAAAGTTTTCAAGGATCAAGGGAACAAGGAAATGCACTCTGCAGGTCAAAATAGGTTATGCTACCAAAGTGGAGGAACTCATGCAAGAGAGAGCATTCTGGAGGACAGTTTTTTGGAATCTATTCATCCCTTTAGAAACAAAAACACTAATGTGGTTGGTACTGGCTAATAAAGTACTACCAGTGGGAAAATGAGAGATTGGTGCAGACAAGGGTGATGTATCATATGCAAATGCAATACTGAGTCTGTGGATCACTTGTTCGTCCTATGCACCTTCTCCAGATCTGTATGACTTGACGTGTCATAGGTTACAGGGGACAGACCATGATGATATATATAGGCATAGCTTGGTAGATTTTCTAGAACTGCATTGGTGACAAAACTGTAGCAACTTTTCAAGCTCCCATGTTTTGCTTATATATGATATATGGATGTCAAGAAATTTGATGATCTTCCTAGAACAGGTCTTCACAGTTTCCCACGTAGCACACAAGATTAGAGAGGTAATGGACTGAAAAAGGATTCTAAAAGAAAAAACTTCGAGCTGTTCATTAATGCATTATATTGATAAAGAAAATCCTAGGTCTTTTCAAGAGAGCATGAAAAGGAGTATCAGGTATTTGTGGAGCTGGTGCTTTGGTTTTTTCGACTCTTCTTTTCATTTGTTGCTACACTATGAGGCTAGTAAAGAGGAAAGCAGGGTAGAAGTATACATTCAGACTGTGGAAAATAGCTGAGAATGGAGGAATTAAACAATTTCAAGGTTATGGAGATTCAAAGTTTATCATAGATTGGGCTAATCATCTGTCCAGCATTGAGAATCTAGGCCTACATGAACCAAGTTCAAGAGGTCAAATTTTTTTTTGAAACCATAATATTAATCCTTTTTCGACACATTTACCAAGATTTCAACTCAATGGCAGACAAGCTTTCTAAATATACTTTGTTGTTACAAAACGGTACCTAAACCAAACAAGAAGTTAGAAAAGTCACTCTCCTATCTAATTCAGAATAGATTTGTACTAACAACTCTTCTTTTCATTTGTTGCTAAACTATGAGGCTAGTAAAGGGGCAAGCAGGGCATAAGTATACATTCATACTGTGGAAAACAGCTGAGAATGGAGGTATTAAACAATTTCAAGGTTATGGAGATTCAAAGTTTATCATAGATTGGGCTAATCATCTATCCAGCATCGAGAATCTAGGCCTTCATGAACCAAGTTCAAGAGGTCCACACCAACCACTAACGATCTTCAATCATCAACATCTTGTCGTTTATGATTTGTTTCTAGCAGTCTCCATGAAATTATACCAAAGAAATGTTTGTATGTGGTGAGGAAAAGTAATTTTCACAATTGGTCACAAGTTTGCAACACTAAACCATTAGATGTTCTAATAATGTGCACTGTAAAAATAATGCTTGCAAACTTCTTTACTTTGACCAGCAAATGATACTGGCAATCAACAAAATTCCTACAATTGCATGTCATCACAGTTACGCAAGTTTAATAAATAAATAAATTCTTTAAATTGTCCATCCTAAAAATAGCAAGTGAACAAGGATTTTAGACTAGATTAACATAAGAAATCAAATATAGAGGGATCTTAGAAGAAATTCATGTATCCCTACATCCTTCTAGGCTGTGATCATTCCCAACAACAATCACATTTTGTATGTTTCCTTGTGCTCCCTCCTAGTTGAAACTGTTAAGACAACTACAAAGTAATCAACACAAGATAGATCCAATGCATGGCACAACTACATAAAAAAATGTTATGGAGTGTTACGATGAAAGGAAAAGATATCAAGGATGCTAATAACATCAAAAATTAATTAGACAACTATTCGATGACAAATAGTAGTATGACATTGACTGATTTTGAGACACATAAAATACGTAAAATAGTTTCGCTCACATACTAGTATCTGTAGAAACACCAAATATGTATGTATTAATGCTATTTGAAGCAGAAGCCATTGAACCTAGGGACAACTCTCTAGATAGGCCTTCTTTAAGAGCTGGAGAATCATACCCAGTAGCAAGTCCAAGCTGTGTTACATGTGAAAACAGCTTCCGCTTATTCAATACTGGAGAACTCTTAGATGCAGTTTTTGGTTCCCCTAATGCTTATTTTTCAGTTTTCCATGAAAGACACATTACTCAATCAATAAAATGCCAATTTGTGGTCAATAATCAATCATTCAAAAGAAAGAATTTTTACCAAAGGTATCACATATGTTATCCTCAACATTCAAATCAATTTCTCGTACCACTTAACATCAAATATACTTAAATTGTTCTCTTTCAGAATGGAACTCAAAATTACCTTCAAAATCAACACTTGACATTACTGACATAAGCAAATTCTGGTAGAACAGGTCTCCTTGTAATGCCACAGCTGAATCCACCCTCTTAGCTCTAGCTTCCTGTTTCCAGTTAAAATGAAAGTTTTAAAATTAAAATTGCACTTTTTAACATTAGATAAGAACATGATCCTCATGATTTAAAAACAATCAAAGAAAGGTTCATTATTTAAAATTTCTAAACTTTTGCAACTACACACTGGTGCCTTTTTCAATGACGTGAAAGCAAAAATTTTACAACATATAAAAATAGAAACAGATTACTGTATTTCTATGGCACCAGAAACAACAGCTATTAAAATTAACACTAACTATCAAATGCAACAAAGTGATAAGACAAACAGAGGTTCCACCAATCAGAATCATTTTAGTGAGGTAAAAACAAATAGTGGAGAGATCATTGAACTCTCTGAAATGGAAAAGGAAAACTAAGATAAAACCAGTTAGGATGAGACTTTAACACTTCATGGTCTTCCAAATTCCATCTATATTCTAATAGGAAAGACTCCAACAAGTCAATAGGAGTACAATTTGCGTCCTTTCTACTTTTATAGCTCACTTAGTTTAGAAGTATTGAAGATTATTCAAAATTTTACTGAAGTGAAGAGCATCCACCTCCTATTAAGAGGTGGAATGTTGTTTACCATATGCATATACCATTTGGCTCAACTTAAAAACCTTGATGACTCAACTGTTGAACAAACAATGACCCAATTTTGTATAAATTCTAAAGCCTTGATGGCATAAGGAATTTCATAAACAGGCTAAGGATCTAGGCACACAATTCACCTCACATAGAATTGTAGAGAATTAGCATAAGGAGAGAAGAAGAAGAATTAATGAACACACATTAATGAATGATCAATAAATGATAATTGATATTATTACATAAGTAATACATCCTTATGAAAGAAAAATAAGTTTCTATAAGACAACTCAAGCTAGCTTATAAAGCAGGCTTACTAATTATGATAAACCCCATAGTTGACTAAAGCACTTTCCCAATCTATCAAGCACCTCACGAATTAGCAATAGCATGTGTGAGTGATGATGAGTGAAGGAAAGAATTGCTAATCCTAGAATATGGAGAGAAAATAATGGAGGATGGGTTGGCAACAAAAGTTGTCAGTTTCATAGTTGACTAGCTTTACCTTATCCATAGAAAAATAGGATAAAGTAGAAAAAGTAGAATATCCTGTAAAGCGCAGTTACCAATTCTGGATGGTCATAAAGTGGTCAATATCAACCCAGAATTAGAAATAAATCATTCCTAGGATATAGATGGCAAGTGTTGACTCTAAAGTGAAAGTGGATGTCAACTATCTAAGCTAGTGGGTAGGAAATTAATCAAATAATGATTAATTATTTTATGAGTGGGTTTATTATATTCCAACACCCCCCTTTAAGCCTGACTTTATGATGATAATCCTAAAATAATCAGAAATATATGTGCATATAGGGCCCAACAATAAATCTATGGTCACCCTTTTACAATTTATCTTGTCCAAAGAAATGAGGAAAGAGACAAAACCTCAAGGGGAAAATCCTCCCTCAAGAAAGGACATGAAAAGAACTACCAAAAATGTTGAACTATTGGTGTTGCTGCTGCTCCAAACTAAATGTTGATGTCTGTAGGAATATTCGTCTTGGGAAGAAGATAAATCTGCTCCCCTGGATCAAGGACAACTGTAATATGGAAACTAGGACCATGTAGAACAACTGAGATCCTAGG
Organism: Pseudotsuga menziesii; assembly: GCA_001517045.1. Classification (NCBI taxonomy): domain Eukaryota; kingdom Viridiplantae; phylum Streptophyta; class Pinopsida; order Pinales; family Pinaceae; genus Pseudotsuga; species Pseudotsuga menziesii. Next base: position 248,852 of record LPNX010770737.1, read on the forward strand.
ATGTGAAGGAAATATTGAAGGATCTTGAGACTTGTAATCAGCTCCAAGATGATGAGATGACTTGAACTTCGAACCAGTAGAGATGAAATGAGCTCTAGATAGGTGAAACAACTGTCCAAGTGAATGTATCATGTCTCCATCTTTATTTACACAGAGAGGATGTGTGCAAGTGATCTTGTAGGAACATAGAGAAGGCATAGGATCAAAGAGTGCGAATGCATGGGCTCCATGGGTTGATCTAGCTTCCAAAGAATCCAAGAGATCACATATAAGCACAACAGTAGACTCATCAGAATATACTGTTAAAGAATCTTCTATGGTAGAAGAATGTAAGGAAGAAAGGTAGTGATGTTCAAAATCTTCAAGAAGGCTCTGAGAATGAGTGCCAAGAACAAAGGAGGAGCTGCAGAAGAACATGGGATCAAGTATGGCAAGTGATAAGACACTAAAAGAACTTGATTTGGATAAACAAACATACTGGAAGTCACTGGGTTGCACACCATCAAAAAGAGAGGCATGCACAAGGTGTGAAAGGTCTGGAATATGGATCTCAAGATCCATGATAGAAGACATAGAGAACGCTAAATGTGTGAGTGAATCATCAATAACAATAGTAGCTCCATCTGTCACTTCTTTTTCATCAACAACATCATAAGAAGATGAATCATGATCTTCTACTTCAAGAGACACAGAAAAAGATAGCTCTTCAATATTTTCTTCTTTATTGAAAGAGGAAGCATTCGAATCAAAGAGAGTAGTAGCAACAAGAACTGTATGAGAAACTTCTTCTTCATGATCAACTTCATCAGAGACTGTAGAGGCTGAGACATCTTGAGAGAGAGAAATCATTGAGGAGCTAGAGGCACTCTCCACATAGCTAGAAGGATCCTCATTGTCCTTTCCCAAAACTCTATCCAATGTTGTCCATAGATCCTTTGGGTAATCAACAGAGTCAATAAGGTAGCACATGCATGGAGAGATAGCTAGACAAATAGCTCCAATTTCTCTATCACAGTCATTCAACCAGTCACTTGGCTCTTCATAAGACTCTTCACCCGCTCCAATAGATATCTCATAGAGACCTTGTCTCTTTAGAAATGAAATCATCTTCAATTTCCACTCTGAATAGCTTGTGAATGGAGAAAGAAGAGGAACTGCTACTCTTGAATCCATTCGAAGTTGAACTTGCAAAATAAACCTGCAAATCTGAAAAGGAGGATTAATTAATGAACTCTCAAAGATCTGATATCATGTAGAGCTTTGATATCCTCATCTCTGATACCATGTAGAACTTGAACTTTGAGAACCTTAGCTCTAATACCATGTAGAAATTCTAAAGCCTTGATGACATAAGGAATTTCATAAACAGGCTAAGGATCTAGGCACACAATTAACCTCACATAGAATTGTAGAGAATTAGCATAAGGAGAGAAGAAGAAGAATTAATGAACACACATTAATGAATGATAAATAAATGATAATTGATATTATTACATAGGTAATACATCCTTATAAAGGAAAAAGGAGTTTCTATAAGACAACTCAAGCTAGCTTATAAAGAAAGCTTACTAATTATGATAAACCCCATAGTTGACTAAAGCACTTTCCCAATCTATCAAGCACCTCACGAATTAGCAATAGCATGTGTGAGTGATGATGAGTGAAGGAAAGAATTGATAATCCTAGAATATGGATAGAAAATAATGGAGGATGGGTTGGCAACAAAATTTGTCAGTTTCCTAGTTGACTAGCTTTACCTTATCCATAGAAAAACAGGATAAAGCAAAAAAAGCAGAATCTGCTGTAAAGCGCAGTTACCAATTCTGGATGGCCATAAAGTGGTCAAGATCAACCCAGAATCAGAAATAAATCATTCCTAGGATATAGATGGCAATTTTTGACTCTAAGGTGCAAGTGGATGTCAACTATCTAAGCTAGTGGATAGGAAATTAATCAAATAATGATTAATTATTTTATTAGTGGGTTTATTATATTCCAACAAATTTAACCACCTAGAGAGGCCAACCTTGGAAAAAACAACGATTCCCTCTTTAAGAAACGAATCACATGTTGTGACAGGATACCATTTACTCTCTGTGGATATATCAACTAACCCAACTTAACGAATTTGATGGGTAAACTATGAAACAAGCAGTGACCCGATTTAATGTCCATAATGTGCTAGCCACAGAACACAGAATGCCCCCTTACAGGGTGTGTCAACCCTTCATACCTTTTGACAAAACATGTGCACTACTCAACAGTGTAATAAATGTTATATAGACTGAGATATACATCCATTGGATCTTAAATCTAATGATGTAGGTTCCATCCTATACAACATTAATTATTCTACTGTTAAGTACATAAAACAAAAAAATAACAAGATGAACCACCTAATAAAAGAGAATGTTGTTTACACTGTGATTTAAAGGCCTTGATGCCCAACCAAGGATCAAACAATGACCCGAAACAATTGCCTTCATGGTCCAATCACAGAACAAACAATGGCTCTCTTATAGAGGTTAGTATGCCAACATCCTTGGTGAAAAATCATGTAAGAGGAATCAAACCTGGTAGAAGATATAAAATAACCCCACTCTCACCAACCCAACCTTCAGCAAAAGACCACATCATATAAGAAGAACCAAACCTGGTGGTAGCTGTAACAAAGCCCCACTCTTAACGGCCCCAGTCACCCCTAGTGACTGACTTATTTAGAACTAATATCATATAAGAGGGAGTGTTTCTTATTCTTGCAAAATAATGAGTCATAATCCAAAGAGCCTCCAACATGGCATGGAAATTAAAATTGATTTCTTTTAAGAGGACTTACCTCCCAAATTTCATTGTCAGAATGTTCTTCAAGTGGGTCCAGATTGCTCCGTACAGTTCCTTCAAACAGTATTGGATCTTGCGAAATAATTCTTAATTTAGACCTTAGATCATGGAGTCCAATCCTCATGAAGCCCAAGCCATCCAGTAATTTCTACTGATTTTCTGCACCTAGAACAATATGTGTGCTCCCAATATGATAGGAACCAAGGCACACTGCCAATCATGTTACAGAGAGAAATTCCTATGGCTTGGGGCACCACAACAGACAGCTTGACTCCAGAAATCAATCCTTTCCAATATGGAATAGAAATTAAATATATAACACTAAAGGATCAGACCTTGTACCTTATTCCATATGGCTGAAGTAGATCCCCATTGAGCTTTCCAACTTCAGCTTGAATTGATAGATTACTTGCTCAAAAACAAGTAAACAATACAAGCATACTATATATATTGGTGTTAGATCTATTCTAGCATATATAATCAACAATGTATAAACATTTGAAAACATCCATGGATAAAATATTCATTCAAACATACATTATTGAATAGGAAAATATATTTATATTAATATAAAATCAGAGATTACAATGTATACAACCTCTGTCGGCACGTCTACGAATCGGAGAAACTGAATCCCCCACTTGGGCCTCCACCACCTCAATCCTCCATCTCTCGATAGCAATCTGACAAGTAAAAGGCAAGCTTGGGAAGAACACAAAAGTGCTCCAAGGGACAAAGGGATGTAGACTCAAGCACAAGTTCCAGCAACAATGGACTATAGTTTCTTTGCTCTCAATTCTCTCATATGCCTTCAATGTACCATAGAGTTCCTTATATAGATTTTCAAAGGGGTAATGAAAGGTCGAATTTGAGCGATCTCAAGGAATATGGAAGGCTAGGAGTCAAGTGAGTCGGATCCATGTCAAGGAAAACTCCAAAAGGATTTGGATTTTGCACACATCCCAATGTACACAGTTTTAGTGATCAAACCAGCGTATATACATGATTAGGGGTTTAAATGTTGCTTATATGAATTTACACATGTTTTTAGGGATGGTCTAGGAAACATCAAAGGACAAAAAATGGTACAAGGGGTCTAAGGAGTCTACAGACGGACAGGGGAAGGCCATACAAGTGTGATTCACTTGGAGTGGTAAAATCAGCTATAACAGATGCCCCCTAATGTGTGAGGTCAGAGGGGTCATACGATGGCCGGAATACATTATAAGTCCATCCTAGAAGTGGAGTGATGAAGGATCCCAAATGGAATACCAACCACCCAATCAGCATAGTACAATGATACAACTCTACACATACTGGAAATACATATAGCAGTCCCGGATACATAAGAGTACAATGGCCATGAATAGGCATGATACAAGATATCACATAAGTGGTCATCGCCACGTACAATATACATAAATCAGAATCTCCATGATGAAGATATACAAAGGACCATGATCTCCATAATGGCTGGAAATGTCTGACATATACTGGAATCAAGTCACAAGAGCTGAAATCTCATGAACATTGGCATGATCAAGGAGGTAGCATATAAGAGATGCCACCAATCTGGAAGGTCTTCTACACAAACCGCTATGAGTACATGTCCTACTATGTGAATAGAGGTGTCAAGGTCGAACATAGTAGTCCATCATCTGATTATCGGTCATTGATATACCGTTAACAAACACAAGATTACCCACCAATAATGAAAATGGGAATCAAGGTACTAGAGTGCAAACTAACAAGTGTGAATAAATGTGTTGAGGTCGAACACTTGAGAGGATCCATCGATCAGGGGACATTGATGTATTCCCAAAGACTGTCAATGGCGAGAGAACCTGCAACTGATGACTGCAAGTCTCAAGGCATTCAAAATGACTCTAGATTCCAATCCTAGAATAAATGATCTAAAGTTGATGGGATGAAATCTGCTGGAAGGAGGGAATTAAGGCATCCCCCATCATCCAACACGAGGTATTCAGCAAATCTATATAATGTGGAAGGACTCGATCATAAGGTGCACAAACCAGTAACTATACTGGGAATGGCCGACATGCAAAGACAATATAACTGAGGAATGGATGACTCAGGTTTCAACTTCCTTCGAACAAGAACATAATGGTGAATGGTGACTGAATAAAGGCAGCATAGACTCGATATACAAACTGGGACATCTCTGCGACACAGGAAGAATCGACAGAAGCTCCATGGGTACTGGAAGCTTAACTAGTCGATGGAGATAAACTTAGATAAACAAGTACAGCTCCTAAAGTCAAACTATAAACCCAACCAATGGATGTGATATATAGTGCTCTGTTCGAAGGAGACACGACTCGACAGCTCCTAAAGATAACATCTTTCCTTGTCCGGCTTTTTGGTTTTTTTATTTTTTTTTGGACTTTTTCAAATATTTAAAAATCTTGAAAATTAATAAAATTGCTTTATAGTTACAGACTAGGAGGAGATGAGTGTCATAGGGGAAAACAAACTAGTTCCAAGCAGTGGAACATACCTATGCTCAATGCAAGGACACATGTGTAGGATATCGACACTTGAGGGAAAATCCCCTCCCGGTAAAAAGGGAATCAAGCTGCAAAGGATATATAACATGTCTCTACATGGCTAGACATGAGACAAGCTTGGGCTATATGTCTGAAATGCAATGTCAGGGAAGCCGGCATAAAGCTCAATAAGGCAGGAAAATCTCATGATAATGCATTTACAACTTGACATATGGGAGTCTTGAGGGAAATAGGCCAGCAAAAGATCAAGAGGAGTATGAGGCTCTTGCGAAATGTCATGGTAGTACTATACAATGGATTCCCACACCCTAAAGGACAAAACGTCAGCATGGGTACCAAATGCAGATAAGGTGCTAACTAGGGTACCCATGTAAGTTCAAGCTCTACCACTCATACCATGCCACTTCTAAAACAACAAGAAGGTTATGTGACATAATAGAGTGGGTTCGTACCTAAGCCTATGATGAAATGGTTAGAAGGTCATGCAAAATGCAAACGGTGATGAAACCTAACCTATATGCCAGTTTAGACATGATAGCTGAGATCAGCATGAATGGGTCAATCCAATGGCTAAAATGGCACTCAAAAAGGTCTCCTACATCATGAATTAGGTCAAAAACGGTCCACAATGATTAGAAATAGTCCAAATTATAGGAAAGGGGGTAAAAATTTTCAAAAATTTGAAAATTTTCTATAAATAGTAAACAATTGAAAACATTATAAAACATTTGAAATTTTTACCCAATTGAGCTCATATTTTCAACAGCGGATTCCAGGAGATCTGGCCGGCGGAATCCACTATTGCTTCTTCCAGGTACTTACCCATGCTCTTCTCTTCCATTTTGATGCAACTTTTATCAAATTCCATGGTTATTTGAGGTTTCTAGGCCAATTTAAAAAGGGTGATGCAGCCCATGCGGAAATCGAGGGTTTTTCCATGTATAGGGCTGGATATATGCAGAAAATGCCCTCACAGTCGTGTACATATGCGGCTGTTTGGAAAACAGTCACGTATGCGGCCGCGCATGAGATTTTTTGAGTATTCTAATGGGCAAACTTGCAATTTTTTGTGTAGGATGGTCCTAGAATGGAGAGAGTTTGAACATGGTGATGTAGAGGAGGCAGTAAGGGCTGATCTAATGGCTCAAAAAGCGCTACGTGCATGTGGGATCTACAAGTTTTGGTGTCTTGGTGGCTTGAGGGCAAAACCAAGACTATTGCAGATGTTGGTGGATTACTGGGATCCAGACTCAGAGTCCTTCCAAATAGATGGGATGTCCCTCACCATAGAGGTGGAGGACATATACTTTATTACTGTACTTTGTTGACAGGGGGAAGTAGTGAACCTTCATTCTCACGGTGGGCCCGGAGGTGGCTTGACTATAGATGAGTACATTGCGGTGTACTGCTATCCGAATACGGAGAAGGTGGGGAGTCAGATCCCAACCAGATCTATACAGATGTTGGGCCTAAAGGCCATCCTACTGACATTGGGTAGGATAGCAGGCTTGGCTTCACTCCACCAGGCCTCGTGGCCTCTGATGTTCTATGCAGTGGAGTGCATGAGACCCGCGGTCTATGATTGGAGCACTACACTATTGAGAAACATGAAACATCATCTCAGTGAGTGTAATATGGGTAGAGTGAGGAACTTCGGTTTCAGCAGCATACTAAGCATGTTTTTCTTCAAGCGTGTTCCAGGATTGAGCCCCAGAGTTGACGTTCCTCTTCACAGGGTTCAAGATCTGGCTCAACGGCATTGGGCGGATGCGATGTGCAAACTGGGGGGAGGTAAGGTGTCCAACCCCTACCCAACTAAGTTCTTTCCATGGTGGCAACGACAAATAGTTTCCATCGATGACTACCCCTATGCGGGGATTGATTTCCTGGGGGACTCGTACATGCCGCTACCACCAGGATTGGCATATGGTAACATAGGTAACGAATCTCGACCCTCTCTTTAAATTTTTGAGTTATTTAATTTTTTTGTGTTTTTTGATTATATGGAATCAAAAGACATATTTTTTGGGTGTCAATACATAGTGACATCTACCATTTGCATGCATATGTGGGACCATGGTGACCTGAAGGCTTCCCTCGTCATAGACGGAGGGGAAGAGGAGATGATATCATGGGTGTAGATGCAGAGAAGACGCTCCATAGCATTCATACCAACTTTGTGAGGCTAACACACAGAGTTCCCATGGTGCAAGTTAAGGACTTGCCTGAGGCTATGTAGCACCAGGTGGTGGGTGTACCATGACCATGGGTGCGATTATTCTGACGCCTAGATAGAGCCGTAGTGACCTTCCATGATCACACCCCCCCTCCTCCTCCATAGGCTTAGATACCTGGGAGTTATACATTTTGTATTACCATGTATTATATTTTGGTGGCTCGAGAGCCCAATTTTTGTATCATGACACTATGTATTACCACATTTTGGATGTTATATAAAAAAATTTATGGTGATCGATTTATTTATTTACATGTGGAAAAATTTGTGTTTGTGATGAATTTATTGTGTATGAAACAAATTCCAATGTAACACGTAGTTAGCATATGAGTCAGCAACTTGATTATTAATTCTTGGAATATGTATGTATGTTATATTTTCAAATTGCCGTTCTAATAATCTCACACATAAGAATATTCTTAATAACGTCGGATCTCTAACATGGTATAAACCATTAAGCTGTGACACTACTAACTATGAATCAAGACGTACCTCAAGAGAGAGAACTCCATGTGAAATGGCATCCCGTAGAAGCTCAATAACGACACTATATTCAGCAACATTGTTTGAAGATGGCCACAAACAGATGCCTCCTGAAGATAGTACCTGACCCATAGGAGTATAAATCACCCAAGAAGCAGAGGATGAGTGTTGAGTGTGATGGCTCACGCCATCTACGAATCCTTTGTAGGTGGAAGATTCCATTGACATCTGCCAAAAGAAACGAAAACTAATCACAAACCCGATCACTATAAGAAAAATACCTAACTATGCAAAACTGTACAATAATATACAATAACCAGCCTTGGCTGAAAATCATGCATAGTACTTCTTGAGATAGAGCCCATTTCTAGGCTCTGCCAAGGCTATTCCCTCATAATCCACTAACTCATAAGTGCCCTTCTCTAACACACGTTTGACGATGTAAGGACCACACCACATGGGGTTAAACTTTCCTGCCCCCAAGGGTTCTTTTGGTTGATCCCACAAAAGGACCAAGTCTCCCTCACTAAACCTCCTTGGACGGACATACTTCTCATACTGGACCTTTACGCGATGTTTATTTACTTCTAGAGCCACCAAGGCATATTGACACTGCTCATGAAGTTGCTCAAGGTGGACCAAACGCTCCTCTAATGGTGAAGTGTCTGGTAAGAGTTCTACGGTTAGCTTCAAAGAAGGAATATTACATTCAACTAGCAATATTGACTCCACTCCATGTACAATTTGATATGGAGAAAACCCCATGGAAGTATTAACAGCGGTTCTATATGCCCACAAAGAAGGATATAACATGATGTGCCAATTATTCTTGCTCTATGCGATGGTTCATTCGAGAATAGATTTGAGTGATTTATTCACTGCTTCTACCTGTCCATTCGCTTGAGAGTAGTAAGAGGAGGAATGATCTTGTTTGTACCCTAACTTTGATGCCAACTCTTCCATCATACCATTCTGAAACTGCGAGCCATGGTCAGTGACAAGCTCTTTCGGAATTCTGAACTGAGTAATAATCTGGTTGAATACAAAGTGTGCGGCTGTCTCACCGCTGGATTTAACTGTAGGCATAGCCTCAACCCATTTCATGAAGTAATCAACCGCCACTATGATATGATGATGCCCCCCAGCTGAAGCTCGGTTGCAATTCATAAAATCAAACCCCCACTTAGTGAAGGGATCGGTGGTGATGATGGGATGTAACGGGGCAGTTTTTGAGTGCATATTATGTGCAAACACCTGGAAAGGGTGGCACCTCTTGACTGCATCTATACAATCCTTAAAGATCGACGGCCAGAAATGACCTTCTCTTAAAATTTTTTGGGCTGTAGAAAGCCTAGATAAATGACCACCACATGCCCCTCTGTGGCAATCATTCAGCACTACCTCAGCCTCTTCATGAGTTAAACAACGTTGTAAAATGGAATCTACCCCACGGTGGTACAAAGTGCTATCCACTATGAGGTGATTCTTAGACACGTGACGTAACCGTTGTCGTTCATCCCGTGAGAGGTGACTAGGGACCTTCAATGTTTGTAAATATATAATGATATCCCCATACCATGGGTCTAAAGTTGAGATTAAGAAGATGTGTTCATCGACAAACATATCTTCACAAACCAACTCCTCGGCCTCGCTTGAGAAATCTGATATAAGCTCTACAAAAATTAATTATTTCTTTGACTTTGCCGAAACAAACTCGAGATCGAATTCTTGCAGGATGAAAATCTATTTATTATATTTTCCCCCAATCATCCTTCAAGTGAGGACGAATTGAAATGGATTGACATGGGCTACAACCAAGGTCTGGCGAAGGAGAATATAATGTCTCATCCATTGAACCACATGTATGGTAGCTAAAGCAAGATTCTCAACATGAGAATAACAAATCTCTACGTCAATAAGGTTCCATCTCAGATAGTATATGACATGCTTTTGGAGCTCCTCATCCTCTTGAACCAAAACCATACCAATCGTCTCCATGGATGCAGCCACATAAACTAGAAAATCATGGCTATGTTCTGGGGGACTAATCACCGGGGCTGATGCTAGGGCTCGCTTGAGCACATCAAAGGACTCCTGGGATCGCTCATCCCAACAAAAGGTCGTTTCCTTCTTCAAAAGATGCAAGAAGCCTCTAGTCAAATTGGCAAAATTGACAACAAATCTCCGTAAGAAGTTTACCATGCCTTGCAAACATTGAAGATGACGAATATTTTTCGGGGGAGACAATTGAAGTATTGCCTCAACCTTCAAAGGGTCGACTCCTATACCCTCTTTAGAAATGATGAATCCTAACAAGCGACCTGACTTCACCCAAAAGATGCACTTGTGAGGATTCAACCTAACCAAATAATGGCGGCATCTTTAGAATACCAATCTCAAGTGATAGGAATGACGCATTCTCATATGAGAATGAGCAGCAAGTTCATCCAAAAATGCCTCTATAATTGACCTGAGATCATGGAAGATCAAGGTCATTTCCCGCTGAAAAGTAGCTCCGGCCTTCTTAAGGCCAAAAGGCATTTTCTGATATGCAAAAGTTCCCCAAGGAAAAATAAATGCAGTCTTATGTTGGTCCTCAGGTTTAATTTGTATCTGATTATATCTGGAAAAGCCGTCCATGAAGGAAAAAACCTCACTACCCACACACTCATCCAAAATCTAATCAATAAATGGTGTGGGAAATTTGTCCTTAGGACAGGCATGATTCAAATCACAGAAATCAGTACATATGCGGATTGCTCCCTGCTTATTATCCACCGGAATGGGGCTTGAAACCCACTCTGTCAAGGGAACGGGATAGATAAAACCGGCTTTCAACAGTTTCTCTATCTCTACCTTAATCGCGGGTGCTTTCCTAGGATTCATCGCACGTAAGCATTGTCGAACAGGCTTAGCATTGGGATAATTCTTAATCTCGTGTTTGACAATATGAGGGTCAATACTTGGCATTTCATCTTAAGACCAAGCAAATATATCACATAATTCTTTAAATAACTTGGTGTATTCTTGAATCTCAGCATGGGAATAGTCTGCCCCAATATAGACATTCTCTATCCTACCAGGATCGTGATAGATATTGATAGGAATCATTGAAGATATGTTTGCCATGTTTCCATCAGCCATCGGACCAGGAGAGCTTAATGGAACCATAGGAATACCAACTCTCTCACTAAGAACCTCCCTAAAGTCCTCACGCTCCAAGCAGTCAAGCTCGAGAAGAAAGTAAGATCTATGATGGAGTTCCTCCCATGGTGGCTCAACTCTCAGCATGGCCTCAATAATCGCTTCATCTGAAGGGAAAACACTATCAAGGTAGTCGTGCACATGAGAAGACTGCACTACCCATGCCATTAGCACATAAGGGTCCTCCTCCTCCATCCGCAAAGAGGAAGGACTGGGCTCTTCAACACACTCAATATTAGCTTGATAAGCTACCATAGTTGTAGGCAACGACACCTCCATCATGATGGGCTCACTCGGAGTACTCGATGTACGAAGAATCCAAGGATCTTCCATATGACTCGTGCAAAAAAACACTGATCTCATAGATGTCAAAGCCTCACTAGAACTAGACCCTATCATAAGGATCAGTGCAAAACAACTAAAACTTCCCATGAGGGATGGATAGATGCCTACACCCACACTCCCATTTGCCGGCTGAGAGTGTTCAATGATCGGGATCGAAGCTCCCGAAGATGCGGTAACTGATGGATTCTTGAATGATGTTTGATTAATCATGACTATCTTCCCATTAAATGGAAATCATACAATGCAAAATAGGGAAGAAGCTATGGCTTGCACACTATACATCCAATTCCTACCCAGTAAGAGATTGTAGTCAAGGGGCGCATCAACCACCTCGACCTCTATTGCAATGGTCTTCCCTCCCAAATGGACCTTAAGGGAAGGAAGGATCCCGTGCGGCCTAAACGATCTCCCATCGAATGCAGTTAACATGGTCGTTGATTTAGATAGCTCAGGGGAACCTAAACCCTTCCATTATGATAAAGACATCATAGAAGCGGGAGTTCCTTCGTCAATCATAGTGCGCTTGACGGTCATGTTAAGACATTCTACGTGAATCAAAAGAGACACATAGTAAGGCAAGCGAGGATGAAGTCCTGCGGTTTCAAATTTAATCATGAAGGAAGAATCATCATCATTCACACCAAGGGAAGAAAGCAAAGCCTTCCTTTATGAAGGACAACTCTAAAGCACTTCCAATGCAGACATCGCATAAGGAGTGTGGCCCAAATCCTAGACAATTGAATAGTTCCAGGCAACTCGGGCATTAGGATTGTGCCCCGAATGCTTAAGGACTCCCTTAAGAATTTGAGGTGCAGCTTCAAGTTTATCCATAGGTTTCTTAATATGCAAAGGAGACCCTGGTGGATCAGGTTCCTTTTCTGGGCTGGGTTGTGACGAACCATAGTCCTTCACACGGGTCACAACTTTTGCAACATGTACCATGTTAATGAAACCATGACCACTACCCTCCGATGGATCTTGATCACCACTAGACTGATCAGGGGTCCTAGAGTTCATATTTTGATTGTGAGGTAAAGGGTTAGTCAACACAGCTAGGCCCTGTGCCAAGAATCTCGAGGCTTCATCGATATGAGGGCACAAGTAAGTGAGGTGATCGTCCTTACACAACTTGGAAGGGAATTTAACCTTAGGTTTAGCTTGGTTTTCCCCCCCAGAATTATGGGCATTATTTTCATTATTATTAGCATTCTCATTCTTGTTCCCACCCTTATGATTATTCTTACCCTTCTTTTTATTCTATCTAGGCTGCTAGTTACCCTTCTGGTCCGACGACTGTACTGAAAGCACACTCGTCGTTTGGGCAGGTTGAGACAAAGTCGTGGCTTGTCCCAAAGAAGATTGGTTGATTGACAATTGACTAACTTGTTTTGCAACCAAATCCATAGGTTTAGCACTCACACAACCCAGAATGCCATCGGCATGTGGTCCAGGTTTAACTTTGGGGTTGAAACTAGAACGCGGAGCATTGGGAATGATCTCATATAACAAACCAGACTGAGCATAAATCAAATCCAGTTCTGTGCCCTAAAAATGGCTTGTTCTCATTTTGCACTCCGGATGTAGAAACATCCTTCGCTATATGCGGCAATAACAACTTAACGAACCATTCGAGGAGGAATTCCGATGGTATAAAGGCTTTAATTAACCTCTTCTGTCTATGCCACTCTTGGATATGATCCAAGATATGTGTGGCTTTATCCTGCCGAAATGTCGACAAGAGTTCAGTACCAACGTCATAACGCACTAGTAGCTAGAAGTGGTTAAGAAAATTCATCGCTAGGTCATCGAACAAAGCGAATGCCCCCCTAGGTAGCTCTATATACCATTTCATGGCAGGCCCTGTAAGGGTGTGTTGAAACAGACTTAAACGGATTAAGTCCTAGTGTATGGAATTCAAAGAGCACCATAGTTGAAAGGTAGTAACATGTTCACTTGGATCCTCTCCCAGTTTTCCCTTGAACTTGGGTATGTCCGACGGAAGCTTAGTAGGGACAGCTGACCAAGCCGGGTCATGAGCTACAGGATCATTCGTCAATCTTGACAAGTCAGGAAGATTCAATGTTGCGAGGAAAGGGAGCCTAGGATGATTAGGTTGATGGACCGCTCCCTGATAGTTCTGATTCACATAGGCTTGATTACCATAACCACCATGGCCTTGGCCATAGTGCCCTCCTCCCGTTTGACCCATATAGGGTGGCATGGAAGCACCATAATGTGTTGTACCTTGACTATTCGGAGCTACAAAGCCGTAATTTGGAGAGTAAGAAGGTTGTTGATACCTACACCCATAAGGTGAAGAACCCTATCCATACTGCGTCCCATAATAAGGTCCATAAGTCATCACATGAGATGTCCCATGAGACACTCCGTAAGTAGGAATATACATTCTGGAAGTAGGAACATAGGTTCTAGAAGTAGGAATATGACCTCTAGAATTATGACCATGACCTCCCACAACAACGGGTGGTGCATGAAGCTGAGGCACAACCAGTATAGTAACCATAGTACAGACATAACTCGTAGCAACGTTCCGGCCCGAAGGACCACGTGAATGAGGTGGAGGGTGAACATTCAAAGAATTAGGGATAGAGGACAAAGGGATCTGTGTAATTATGTACGTATTATTCCCTATAGTCACTCGTCTTGGATCTGGTATCCTAATAGGATCACTAACCCTAGACCTAGGAGGAATATGTGATGTAGCTTCCACAGGCGGGATGGAAGGTGCAATGTGACTAGTGCTCCCAAACCTCTCCGCATGGTAAGGAATGAGAGTGTCCCTAGGAATAGTGTTAGGCTTGAACTCAGATTTGACATGAAATTCCAAATCATGTGTGGGAAAACCAGACATACCATAACTACCATAACTAGTGCTCGCGGGTTCAAAATGAGTCAGGTCATCCTCCGGCATTCCATACCAGCGATGCGTCAATGGGGAATCAACCCTAGCATAAGTAGGTCTATCATGAAAGGTTCCTATATCAGAAATCATAGGACCTAACTCAGTCAAGTTGGGTGAAGGATCATAGTTAGGAGTAAACTCCCCATATTCCACATGAATGGGAGAAGGTGGTTCAGGAATACCTTCTATATGGTCTCCCATGGTGTGTGAATTAATGTGCGAAGTAGTCCGCTTGGACTATCTATTTCTCACTCACAAAGGAGGAGGAGATGTAGAAGGCAGAGTCCTGCTAAATGATGAGAACAACGAGGAGCCACACCCGAATCCATAATGACTCAAAAAATACAAAAGACTCTCTATCTATGCAAACCTTAGGCAAGCTAACGTGCACAAAACAATCACCAATAAAATCTAAAGCCAAATACAAGCAATCAACGATAGGATAAGTGAGCTCCCGAATGAAGCAGGTATGTCTCACCTAGGAGAGGCTTGAGACTCCCATACACAACAAGAAGAGGTATGTAACCAATTATTGTGGCCCTCAGCTTCAACATGTAAAGCGACTGTGCTTTTCGACCCCAACCTGGCCGGGACACCTGTAGAATAACCCCTGCAAAGTACCCCCTCTATGTCCTAAATAAGGCCACTAAGGTCACCTCAATATAATCAATGCTCAGGTGGATAGTCGTAGGTGGGATTGACCGTATGGGTAGGATAGCAAAGCCCGAAACTCTCGAAAGAGCCCCCAGATACGAATACAATCCTAGAAATATCTTCGGTGCTACTCAGTTATGACTAGGGGTCATCCCAATCAATAACCGCTCACACTGCCTTGTGCTTAACTCCCTTTTGAGAGGAGGATCCTGAAAAACACTGTTTATACCAAGGAATTTCACACACTCACCTGGACAGACACATACATATTGTTGTTTAGTGGTCTTGGAGACTTTACTCACAATGAACTATTCGAAGACCCTAAAGCCTAATCTTGTCGGTGAACCCTATCAAATAAAATAGTGTAGTTCATTTTAATTAAGCGTTGATTTTAATTAGCTTTATTACTCAAAAGAGGGATATGGCCATGCAACTAATGGTGTTATTACACAACATGAAGTAAAATGCACACCTAACAATCAATGCAAATGCATTGTGTCCATGAAAATAGGGTACGCTACTACGTGAAATGCAGAATTTTCTTCAAATGATAAATGCAAGCTTTCTTATATGAAATCCTGACTAATACTCCAAAGCAAATCTAGTGCAAGTACTATGCAAAATGCAAAATGCAATGCATGATGATTAGCAAATATTTTTGGATTTTTTGAAATAAAATGAGATATAAAAAGCAAAAGAATGATTCTACAATCCCCAGACTCTGCAAGCACACTCAAGAAGCACTCAAGCAAAGCACTAAGGTAAAATAAGTCTAATGCACTAATCCCAAAACAAAAAAATTGAAAATGCAATGACAAGAACACTCTTAAAAAATAAATTTGCCCTAAAAAAAAACGTCTCTGGTCAGAAACAGAGGTGTATACAGACTCTAGCAGTATCAAAGGAGACCCGGCAATCATCAAAATTCACCCAGCAACTATTCAACTTCCTCTAAAAGGAAAAACTAAGGGAATACACGAATTTTCATAGTAAACCCGCATGTATACGTGGAAATGGCAAAGAAACCTGCATATATACACGACAGTGAGTTCAAAACTCGCGTACAGGAAGAAAGGTGCATAAAAATAAAGGAAAACAGACAAGCTGAGACAAACTTCACACCAATCAGACACTACCAGGAAAACATGCCCCCAGACTCGACACAGAAACAAGAGAGAAAGAGCAATTCAAAATCATTGAATGCTGATAGAAAACCCCCAAAGGACAACTACTAGGAACTCCCCAGCAGAGTCACCAATTCTGTTACGGAGAGAAATTCCTATGGCTTGGGGTACCACAACAGACAGCTTGACTCTAGAAATCAATCCTTTCCAATATGCAATAGAAATTAAATATCTAACACTAAGGGATCAGACCTTGTACCTTACTCCGGACGGTTGAAGTAGATCCCTGTTGAGCTTTCCAACTTTAGCTTGAATTGATAGATTACTTCCTCAACAACAAGTAAACAATACAAGCATACTATATATATTGGTGTCAGATCTATTCTACCATATATAATCAACAATGTATAAACATTTGAAAACATCCATGGATAAAATATTCATTCAAACATACATTATTGGATAGGAAAAGATATTTCTATTAATACAAAATCAGAGATTACAATGGATACAACCTTTGTCGACACATCTGCGAATTGGAAAAACTGAATCCCCCACTTGGGCATTCACCACCTCAATCCTCCATCTCTCGATAGCAAGCTCACAAGCAAAAGGAAAGCTTGGGAAGAACACAAAAATGCTCCAAGGGACAAAGGGATGCAGACTCAAGCACAAGTTCTAGCAACAATGGACTATAGTTTCTTTTCTCTCAATTCTCTCATATGCCTTCAATGTACCATAGAGTTCCTTATATAGCTTTTCAAAGGGGTAATAAAAGGTTGAATCCGAGCGATCTCAAGGCATATGGAAGGCCAAGAGTCAAGTGAGTCAGATCCATGTCAAGGAAAACTCCAAAAGGATTTGGATTTTGTACGCATCCTGATGTACTCTATTTTAGTGGTCAAACCCGCGTATATACATGATTAGGGGTTTAAAAGTTGCGTATATGAATTTATAGATGTTTTTAGGGATGGTCTAGGAAACATCAAAGGACAAAAAATGGTCCAAGGGGTCTAAGGAGTCTGCAAAGGGACAAGGGAAGGCCATACAAGTGTGATTCACCTGGAGTGGTGAAATCAGTTATAACAGACCTTAGATCATGGATTCCAATACTCATGAAGCCCAAGCCATCCAGTAATTGCTACTAATTTTTTTCACCTGGAACAGTATGTGTGCTCCCAATATGATAGGAACCAAGGAACCCTTATATTCTGCAGTTATAAAAGAAGAGTAGACTTGCATTTTGACCTTCCCAGTTTCTCTTTCTTCTTCCTTTACAATATGTCTAGATCTATTTTCATTGATTCTCATTTCTTGGTCCTCTGCATCCTCATTTTGAAATGGTTTATCGGATTCAGAGTCCATGGTATTGTAGAATCTTCTTTTGTTATTTCCTGTTTGTGGCACTATCCTCCTAGATGAAATCTGTGCTGCATCAATTGCATTCAAAGTATGTTGGTGTGCACCAACTAGATTTAATAAATCTGCACCACCCAGAATATCTTCACTACTCCCAACTAGAACGATGTCTCGATCTTGCATAACCTGCAAATTTTCCCAAAAGATCCCTAAAAAATTTTCATGACTTGACACTAGCAATTTCCTATTCAAAGAGTAAATTTTACTGTACATAAAGGTTACACATTTGCAAGTGTAGAAAGTGGGCTCACCATTATAAGGTCATATGCAGATAAAAATTCTACTTGATGTTTGACATATACCATTTTCTTCGATCCCAGAACTCCAAGAAGAAACTCTTGTTACATTATTTGGTGAACTAATGAGGCATTGGACTATGCATTCAAATAAAAGTGTACTTTGAAAATATACTCTACAAATGCATTCAATCCTTCTAATTGGATATTGAGAGAAGTACTTCAAAGAGATGAGCTCATGTATTAGCATCAACAACACTAAAAGGGTCGTCGAGAAGATAGACATCTGCATCCTAGTAGGCAGAAAATTTTATCCACAAAATTCCAGTCAAAACTAATTCTACAGTGTGGG
Source organism: Pseudotsuga menziesii (assembly GCA_001517045.1). NCBI lineage: Eukaryota > Viridiplantae > Streptophyta > Pinopsida > Pinales > Pinaceae > Pseudotsuga > Pseudotsuga menziesii. The sequence continues at coordinate 267,197 of LPNX010770737.1, forward strand.
GATCTTTGCTCGGTTCCTGTATAACACATATGAATATAGAACTAGGAGAATGTGTTGCAGACCACATTCTCAAGTTGGAACCTAAAAATGCTGCACATTATGTGGCTCTATCAAATATATATGTTGCAGCTGGTAGTTGGTCTAATGTAGAAAGGTGAGAAAAATGATGAAAGAGAGGAGAATAAAAAGATGCCCAGGATGCAGCTGGGTTGAGATCAATAACAAGGTGTATGCTTTTGTCGTAGGGGATAGTTCAAAGCCAGAAACACAAAAAAAAGATGAAAGAAGCAATGAATGTTCCTAACAAGAATTTTATGGTTGATGCAATGTTTATGCTGCATGATGTGGAAGATGAACAAAATGAATTTATCTCTGCTAATGAATTTATCTGCACTTATTGTAATCTCCCCTGCAAACCCTATGACAATAGTCAATGATTTGATTTTGATTTTAAGCGGGTGAAACTTTAGGTGCCCAAACTCTCACCGTTACTTGGAAGCCCACACCATCTGATTATGATATTTCAATCATTGCATTCTAGCTGCTCTTTTTCACTCATAACAGTCTTGTTTAAAAACCTTAAGTGGGTGGTGACTACATTTTTGCCACCAGGTGTATTTCCAAAATGGTATTGTCGTGAAGATGCTAGACCATTCCCTCATTTGAAGTAGGGATTTTGTTCTTGCACTTGGAGATCCATTTCATTCACTTTTGGCCCAGGGGAGAGGGTGCATCATGTCAAGAAATGCTTCTATGATCTAAAATTTGGAAAACACAAGTATATTACTATATTGATAGGGCATATTCTTTTATTTTCATCTTTTCAAAACTAACTTCTATCTTAGGAATGAGACTCTGATCATCACATTCAACTCTTCTCTTAAAGGGGGAGACCTAAGAGCAGCAAAGATAAGCCTCAATACTCTGGCTCGCATCTTGATCAAAGCAAAAAACCGTCTGTGGAAAGGGTGCCCCACAAAATGTGGCACAACAGGACCTGTCAGTGAGAAAAAAGTTACATTTATAGAATAAGCGTATCATACTTGTCAGCAGTGTGGCAGCATTCGTCAGCATTTATGAGTAGTTACAATTTGGTTATGGTGCTCTTTCATTGAAAGTGGTAGAAGGCACCTGAATGGGCTGTTACATACTAATTTTACTACTTTAATACCCAACAAGCGCATTCATTACAACATATGCACTCTCTTTTTCTACATAAGGAGGGTGCCCCTATGAGGAGTTATATTTGATACCAGTAATGCTGATATTTTCCCTCTGGTTATTATATTCATTTATTTATGTAGAGTCTATTTATAATATAAAATAATAATGCATTTGCTGTGTACTTTTCTTCATGTCACCAATTGTCTGCAGGAGTATGTCCAATAAGAAGATTTATTTCTTCCATCACCCAATTTAACAAGACATTGGTCAACCTTGGGATGTGTTTGTCATTGTCCCCAAAACTCATAGTTTCCAAGTGTTTTTGAGTTCAGATCTACAACTGATCATCACAAATTTGAACCCTTTTACAACAAAATTAAATTTTACATGATTCATTGCTTTATTTGATTCATCTAAGTCTTCATTTGCACACCCACTCACTAAGTTTTGGACTTAACTACCTATTCTTGTATGTATTAGTGAATACATTTGAGGTCTAGTGCACTAATTTATTATTTACTTTGCATATTATAGCCTTAAATTTCCTTGGTGATGCCACCCTGTGGAAGGCATGCACTATTCAGAAGGGATAAGAACCAGCTAAAGTGACAATGTCAGTTGGTTCCTTGAATGTTAAACCTGAAATTAATTGTGAGTTTGTGGCAGATCACAAGGACATTTTTGAGTAACAGGTAGGCCCGCTAAAAGAAAAATAGATCCTCTTAAGGTTACGTATTTTTGTAGGTATTATTTCAATTTATGTAACCTATGGATAGAATTAACACAAGAAATTCAGAAATATCATGTGCCATCTTGAGCTGCACTGTCTCAAAATCTAGAGAGAAATATTGCAGAAAAGGAATGAATATAAAACAACACCAAAATAGTAAAGAAAAATAAATTGAATTGCATTTATGACAACAAATGATGAAAGATAGTAAGAACCTGCTCTTGTATTTTCATGTGCCCAAATAGAGCAACAGCTATGGACTCTTCCTCTAGTGGACATGTTTTCTCATAGTCCTCAACTAACGCTGCATCTGTAGTAGATGATGTTATTTGAATTAGAACCTACATTATAAATTAAAATATGTATACCTAAGTCATTCCCTATCAAATGGAAGTGACTCCTATTACCCCAATCCTAGCACAAATCATGACATATTGAATTGAAACAATTTTCCTACCTTATCTTATAACATTTTAAAAAACAAAGTAATTATCTTAAAGCGGGGTGATTATAGCTATCAATCTTCTTCCATATAAAACTGACTGAATCGAAGGTCTCATTATACAACAACCCTACCTGGAGAATATAGGGTATCAACAATTATGTTATCTCTAGTTTTATCTTATTTTATCTCCCACATTCTCAAATAAAACAATTATATTTCAAAGAATACACCATTTATAACCTAGTTACTGCAGTCTCTTGCAAGTTTCAAGAGTCCAAGGATTTTGTGTAGAATCAAATGGGTAAGAAGATCAATGAGATGAGATTTAACAATCAAGGAAAGTACACCTCCAATGACAAGTACACCTAAAACTAGACAAATTGATCAAATATGAGAATAACAACCAAGAGAAAGAATCATATTCCAAGTGTTTTCATAGCATTAATCTCTTCCTTCAGCACAAACAAAGGCGATTTGTAAGAAAATACAATGGTCTGTGCATCTGTAAATTATAGCCAAGAAAATCCTCTTTTGTGTATAATTAGCACCTAGCATGTAGTTCCTCATGGACAACAAGTTAGATAATTTTAACAGTAAAATGCGTAATTGCAAACAACCTTGAAGCCCATACGTCATACACAGACATCTGCACTGAATCAAAGAACTCAAAAAAGTGATCTATTAAGAAAAAACATAACATTTCATTGATAAAACATCTCCAATCTTATTCCTTAACATCTGCATTTCTTCTAATGTCCAGTCCTTTGTGAGGTCCAATACTGACTGAAGTGAGGTCTCATTATACAGCAACCCTCAGTGCTCAACATTTGAAAACAACTCACAAAATAATGGAACAATGCATTATCAATCCTCAGTGCTCAACATTCGAAAACAATTCACAAAATTCTGGAACAATGCATTATCAAGCCTTAGTGCTCAAGACATATTTAGATAACATAGAATTCCTCTTAGACTTAACATAAACATATAGAAATCAAATGAATCCAAACTAGTTTCTTTATTGAAATTAATCCCATCTCATGCAGCAAAATGGACAATGGCAAGGTAAACTATAGGAAAAATAGTAGGTGAAAGAGATAAAAGATAGCCAAAAAATGTCCCAAAATGGAGACTCGTAATCTTCCCCTGTCTAAACCTATTGCATGCCACTGTGAAACAATGTAATCATCCTACTAATCCTTTGCATCATAAGACTCTAGACAGGAATACTTCTCATGAATACTTATCCAACTGTAAGGGGATTGACCATACTCACTCATTGTATAATGTCGTAGCCTGGCATTGATTTCTACCCATAAAGTTTCATCCTCATGTTGATTTTTAGAAAAATAGAACAAATAATCAAGGAAATGACACGAAATAAAAGGAAAGTGCAACCTTAAACCTATCCACTATGTCCCATGCCTTCTTAAATAATTTATATATAATTTGGACTGATTGCTGAAATTTGGATATGACAAGGGTTCTCTATTTTGAAATTCAAGGTACATGACTACCCATATTTTCCAAAAAACAATTAGAGCACCAAGACCATACCGATTTATATTCTTATCACATTCTAAAAGTGCATCCCTCTGAGACTTCTTGATATAACCAGTGAAATAGGGTTGTTTTATCAAGTTCTTAGGGTCCAATATAACCACAGGAGGACCACTATGTTCACCTCCTACCCACAAATTGGCATGATGCTATGTAGCTTTAGCTGGGCCCATTCTTGGTGCCACTGGACTTGGTATAATGATAATGAGGTGAATTGTCTTAATTGGGAATCCCTCACAAAAGTTTTTGGATTCCATCTTGTTTGATTACCCAACCGGAATTCTTGTTGTTATAATTCAAACATCAAATATTTATCATCTTCATGACATGTAGTATATACTTGAAAAATTTCATCATGTGTAAAGATTTTACAAGGATTACCCTCAACCAATGTACATATATGAAAGGATAGCCAATTTCCTTTCAGGAGAATAACATAAATAGGTGAAGGTGATATGTAGGTAAGAGCTCCAAGGGATAGCTTACACATCCTCTTCTCTTCTTTCAACTAGTTTTTCTTAGCTGACATCTCTCGAGCATGTTGCAGAGAATCTTGTATTCTATTTCATTCCTTCCACAAATATCCCATTTCTCCATTATCTAGTTGTAGAATTCTGTCCACTGCTCTGAGAGTTCATGTCTAGCTTGACAATGTGCTTGCAATGACATAACACCACAATCGAGTGACTCAACAACACTTCTCTCTAATCTTCCACCTCGTCCCTCAATCAAATAACTACAAATGATTCTAATACTATAGTTTTAGGCATAGTTTCTTCTTGAACTATTTTTGTCTCTTTTACTACAACCTTGAGGATATTCTCCTCTTGGACCACTTGTGCCAAATTTCCGGGCATATTCTCTTATGGAGAAACTTTTGTTGCTTCTGTAGCAACATGCATTTCAAACCCTACTTCCATGTTTCATGCACATCATAAGGTGGGTCATTCATTACCAGATTACATTATTCTTGTTCTTGCTTGAGTTGTTCTTTAAGAGCCCAAATCAAGTTGCCCATATTAAATTTGGATTTAGGGATTTCTTCATATGTTTGACTAGAGACCTTTGTTTTAAGTTTGAATATTTTGTTATGAAGTCACCTATTTTTTGTCTTCAACATTTTATTAGCCTTAATTAATCTAACATAAGTAGGCTTATCTTTCCATGGTCCCCTAACACACTTTTTCACAAGGAAATGATTAGCTCTTTTACACTTTTGGGATTTGGAATATTCTGCATGTTGCTTGCCTATGGTTTCTACAATAGTCATGCTCTAAGTTTCATCCTTTTTCAAAGATGTCAAATAGACTCTATATTCCATGTACTTTGTTTCTAGCTCACAGAAAGCACAACTTCTTCCCTTTGGTTTTCTATACCTGCTATGGTTGTTTCCTCCTCTCCAACTCCTTCAAGAACTGCATTCCCTATTCAAAAATGATCCCAAGTTTGTCATTCACAGGTTAATGTCACTTGCACAAGCAATTTAATTCACCAATGATGAGGGAGATTCTTTTAGGTTTCCTACTACTGCATACAATCTCAACTATTTTGGTTAAGTTTTTTAATAAGAAATATGGCATGTAGATGAGGTGTTAGTTCCTTAAATGAACAAGTAGTATGAAATGATAATGTAAAAGTAGACTAAACCTTGCTTCACAGATTATGTATTACTTGATGAAAAATCTGGCCTCCCTCCATGGTGGACAAATGGATGTCCTTTGAGCTCCATTACTTGTGTCATCAAATGCTTCCCCTTCTAGGAGAAATCCTTCTCTTCAGTTTTCTACCATTTCCTTTTGTTTAAACCACCTATTTCTTTCCATGGATATGCTTGTTCCTTGAGCAACAATAACTTCATAGACATGAACATGTAAACCCCCAATAGTAACATAAACACCATTGAAATTTTGTGCAAATTCTCCATCTCTAATATCATGTTGAAAATCAAAACAGAGGTGCCATAAGAAAGTAGTCTCTAGACAAGCATTGAGTCTATCTTCGCATAAGTACACAACACCAAGGTAAACTTATGATTTGAAATGCAAATAGAGATAAAGTTGTAATGTTGGGTCAACCTCCCTTTTATAATAGTTTCAACATGTCTCCAATATTTTGTCAAGCGAATAAGTGTGAAATAGCAACTTAAAAAAGGTTTAGTGGTGAAGCTAATATTTCTCATCGAAACTAGTTGCCCCTACTCTTCAGGGATTACCATAAATACAAAAATTTCTGGTCCTTAAGGAATCATGTTTATGCTTATATTAACCACCACTTTCATTTAGCTTTTTAAATAATGAAAAATGAATAAAAACAAAATACAAATAAAACTTTGTTCCAAGAAAGACATCAATCTATAAAAAATACCAATACTTCAGCTTGATTTTCCTGAAGTGCCTGAATGTGCAACATGAAATTGAGGTGAACACAAATGGAAGAATATATGCCTAGGAACCAATAGGCATTGTATACCAGCATGGGAAAAGCAAATGGTTTTCTCTTGTGAACAAACAAAAAGACCATTTGGATACATGTCATTTGTAGCAGAGGTTTTCAAATAAAAGAAATGCATCCACATCTAATAAATGTCAATACACTTACCTAGAACTTTGACATACCCAGTTTCTCTTCAAAACATCATCTAGGGACTATAACTAATGTTTAGTTTTCTAACAGGAGATGAAAAGTGAAGGCTTGGCCCAAGAAAGGCTACAACTCCTTTGCAATGTAAGTGGATCCTTTAGACCAGGGGTACTTATAGCCTTGATGGGAGTTAGTGGTGCTAGAAAAACTACCCTTATGGATGTCTTGGATGGAAGAAAATCATGGGGCTATATAAAAGGAGATATAAGCATCTCCGGATTCCCCAAGAAGAAAGAAACATTTTCTCACATCTCAGAATGTTGAAAACAAAATGATATCCATTATCCAAATGTCACAGTATTTGAATCACTCTTTTTTTATGCATGGCTTCGTCTTCCTTGTGAGGTTGACAAGAAAACTAGAATGGTTCATCTAAATTTATCCCCCTTGCATGCAGTGCTTCAGAGTGAGGATCTTTCCTTGTTAATTAGTTTGTCCAAGCATCTTTTACTCACATATTTTTGTTGTTACACTAACTGCAGATGATCATGGTAGAAGTCATGGAGCTTGTCGAGCTCATTCCTTTGAGAGATGCTCTTATAGGGCTTCCTGTAGTGACAAGTATGTCTATAGAGAAGAGGAAGAGACTTACCATAAAAGTGAAACTACTTGACAATCCTTCTATAATCTTCATGGATGAGCCAACTTCAGGACTAGATGCCCATGTTGAAGCAATAGTTATGCGTACTGTTCAAAACACAGTCAATATAGGTCGAACAGTTGTTTGTACCATCCACCAACCTAGCATTGATATATTTGAAGCTTTTGATGACGTGAATTCAAATACTCTCATGATCAATCTATGCGATGTGAAACAAAAGGCATATTTTGTTGTTTCTTTGCTTGGATTAACGAAAGGAAAAGGGTGCAATGGGCTAGCTGCTAGAATAAGACAGTGTTCCACATATTCAATAGTTGCTAAATTTTCAGTTTTAATGGTTTTTTAAACTGCAGCTCTTACTCTTGAAAAGGGATGGCCAAATCATCTATGCAGGTCCTATGGGTCATAATCCTCATAAACTCATCAAGTATTATGAGGTATGGTTGATTTATTGTTCCATCTTTTATAATCTATTTAGTAAACAGTTGTGCTTTCCATTATCAATCCATAGCAGAAAATAATGATCTTGTCTAATTTTTGTTTATTTAATTAGGTTGTTCCAAGAGTTCCAAAGACTGTAGAAGGATACAATCCAGCAACATGGGCGCTGCAAGTGAGTTCCATAGCTGCTGAGGAAAGACCTGGTGTAGAGTTTTCCGAAATCTACAAAAACTCAGCACTATATGGGTATGTAACACAATTGTAGGAACTTGTTTGAGAAAAATATTTTTTCATTGTGCATCTCTAATTTACCCCATATTTGATGATAACATAATTTCTCCAAAGAAAGAAATTGCAGTGTTGTATAAACCTTATTTGACTATAATATTGTTCTTCTTTCCAGATGGAATCAAGCTCTTATTAAAGAGTTAAGAACCCCTGCTCTTGGCTCACAGGATCTAAATTTTCCAACACGGTATGCACAGTCCTTCATAGTTCAGTGCATGGCCTGCATTCGGAAGCAACATTGGTCATATTGGAAGAATCCACACTATAATTTTGTGCAGTTTTTCTTCACTACAGTGGTTTCTCTACTATTTGGGACGATATTTTGGGACCTTGGAACAAAGAGGTCGGAATATCTCCTGCAAAACTGGAAGCCACCTCAATTTCACATTTTGTTTTATCTATTATTGATTAGTTTATTTCCCAGTACATGTTTGAAGTCAACATAGTCGCTTAGTGTAATGACTTTATCCAAATTGAAGTCAAAATTTTCCCAAACTATATATTAGTGAGGCTATAAGGTGAGTTCAAATAATTTGTTGGTCACTCAACTGTAGCTTATTGTGGCTTAAATATGACTTAGGAAGCACTGCTGATTGATACCTTCCTTCATACATTTGTAGATTTACTGCTTTAGCATACTACTTTTTTTGAAATCTACTTGGTCTTCTACTTGCTAAAAACACTTCACTACCAAATAGATACCCACTGCCTGAGCAATAAAATTGAAACCCTAGCTACTTATGACACTATTGGTTATGTAATAAGGTTTCAAGCTTTTCTTGGAATCAATGATTAGACATTTTCTACATAATGCACACATATAATTCATAATAGAAATGTGGACATATACAACACATGATTCAGAACAAATATATTCTCAACATCAATTATAGGACTGATAAGTATAATAAGTGAGCACAATACATGCCTTGAAAAGAGTAAGTTGCCCAGATTGTCATGAGACGCCTCACACTATAATTACCAGCATATAAGTACAACGCACTTAAAATTACTTCAAATCTGGAACTGTTGGAATGTGGCCACTTGAACAAGTATATTTCAGCAGTACATAAACATATATATGTGTGGCTATAAGAAAAACCCATGCCCAGATGAGAGATAAATGTAAAGATATGGATATGACCACCTTCTTTCAATGGTTATGGGAGTATAGAGTTCTGTATCAATCTTATTGAAGTTCAGGGAATGATATAAGATGATTGTGGGAGAGAAGTTTTGGTTCTATGCATTCCACATGCCTGTAGCAACTGATATATTTTCACTATTTTTCCCCAAATCAGTCTTGGATTATGAACACTACTCAAGAACCCAAATTTTTCAACCAGTATACTAAATCCTTCCTTAATAACAAGGATTTATACCACCAAACACCACATAAGAAGGTAGATAATAATGCACCGGTCTCACAAATTTTATGACATCCCTTTTTATTGAAAAGCCTCGGCACTGTGAAGAATGAAAATCCTGTAGTAGCTTGGTCCCCATAACAAGAGGAATATAGCCTTAACACAATGGCAAACTCGTGTCTCTTCTTGGCAGATGATATAAGAGTTAACAAATCACTGATTTCTTATTCAACACTGCGTCCCAGTGTGCCCCTGCTTATCAGACAGTGTAAAAACGACATGTCAGAAATATGCATCAATATTTCTTACCAACAACTTGGATAGAGGATGGTGAATATGCCATATTCTACATGCAGATCCCTGGCAGCTATGATTTGTATTTTATCCAAGGATGCGTCCTCCAAACTGTAAAGATATATGAGCTACTGGTGTGCTCCAGTAGCAAGACATCCAAGAAATGGGTGTGCCCTCCATATTTACCATGGAAACTCTTTCAGCAGCAAAACATCCAAGAAATGGGTGTGCCCTCCATATTTACCATGGAAACTCTTTAGATTTCTCTATGAATTGAGTGATAGTCCAAATATTAAGGAAATGTAGTGCACCTGAGAAACCTGAGATGGTTTTTGTCTCACTGTAGAAGCTTTGTTCAAAATCTCTTTTTCATAAATTCAAATCTACAAGAATCGTTGAAAGTATGACCTTTCTTTCTTTTTATATTTTCTATTTTTGTCCACTTTTTTCACTTACCTTTTTTTTATATTTTCTCTTTTTCTCCACTTTTTTTTCACTTACTAAAAATGAATAACTTTTTAATAAAAAATACATTTTTATGTTTTATCTTCATGTTTACTCTTTTTTGCTATTTTTTTTCTTTTTACCCTTTTAATAATAAAGTGACTTTGTCAATAGTTACTTTATTAATTGATTACTCAATGTAAAGTACATTTTTCTCTAGGTGACATTAGATAATGAATTAATTCATTTTCATGTTTTTCATCATTTAAAGCTCTTCATCCTAGTTCCAACCAACTATTATACTAAGGTGTTCCATCAAATAATATGATCGATATGAAACCTTTAGTGACTTAAATAAATTATGCATAATAATTTTCTCAATTTACGGGAATCGTCGGAATGTAAAGGAGCCAAGAAAGAACTGTGCAGAAGTCATCCTCATGGTGAATAATGATAATCGGACTAAGTTGGGCCCCATAAAAATACTCTGAGCTCTCTGGTAACATTATCAAATTCCTTTGACTCGCTAACATAAGACAGAAAGTCCTCTTCAAACGCAGAATATGGCAATCCAAAATTGGGGACATTACACTTAGCATATTGAGAAATCAGTCTGTCATATCGCTTCCAAGTTAACTCATAGTCTATTTTTTGTTCCCTTGAAAACTTTTTGTTGTTCTCTGTAAGTAAAGCAAATTATGCCTTCTCTAAACATCTTTTGCCTCTACTCTTGAATGTTGGCTTATTCTTCAATGTCCTTTTACAGAGGTAAGCACTAAGGGTAAGTGTCAGGCCAAACGAAAAATAGTGATGGACCTAGAAAATAGAAATTGCAAAGTTGAGGGTCTCTGATCCTACTCACATGCGATTTGGAGTATAGAGAGAATATTTAATGAATAAACTAAAAATAGACTCTCAACAACTTCAATGGGATTACTAAAAATCAAGAATTCCAGAAATATTTACATGTTTCTTTAAGGGGATGACCACGGATGATCGCTCCTCGATTAACACTTTTTTAGGGTTCAAATCCAATTTATGTACAATAGGTGAATTTTGAGGCAAATTCCTGACACCTCGTTTTATAGGATAAATTAATCAAGCATATTTGATCGACTAGAACCATTCTTCAACAAATAATCCAATACCAAAAATAATCACCAAACGACATGAGAGCACATATTTAATTAGGCATTTTGTCAAATAGTTTTTGTGCAAAGTCTGATGATGTTTAAAGGAACTCATCATGGTGAAGCTAAGTCGACTGGTGTAGCTAGATGCTCGATAGTCACAGATCATGAATATATAAGTTATATTGAAGTTAGAAAAGCACCTAAGATGTATGGGACTTGAAGGGACTCTTACATTATCAAAGGATAAACAACTAGCTATTATGCTTCTAGCTAGGTATCGATATGGTACTGATTCTAGTACCTAATTCGTAATTGACGTAGGAACCTAATTTTCTTTTGGCACACACTTAACCAAGTTTGCTTCATTGGTGCAGCAGGGATAAAGATGATAGAGAGAAAATTTATGCAATTGCTTTGTTGGATCTCTGAAGATCAAGGTGCATGGCACCAATATTATAAATAGAAGGTAGACAATTTTAAAAATTTACACTTCATTGTCAAATTTGCAATTTTTCATGAGACAATTAAAAATGACTCACATAAATGACTAATTCATATTCTTCTAGCTAGTCATTTTTTATGTCGTGACTAAATTAGTCATTTATGTTAGTCATTTTTAATTCTGTCACTTATTATCTAGTCATATTTGTTAAATGGTGACTAAATTAGTCGTTAATTTTAGTTGTTTATAGTTGGGTTAATCAAAATTGCTCATATTAGTAGTAAATCACTTGAAAAACCTGTGGTGACTATAATTTTTAGTCACCTAGTAGCTAATTCCTCATTTTGTACTAGTGTCCTCTGCAGCATGAGCATGATGTCTTCTCTTGTTTCCCTTCTTCTTGTGAGAGCTACTTTTTTTTCTAGGACAATCTCTAGCAAAGTGTCCTCTTTCATCACATGTATAGAAAATGTACTTAGACATATCTATAGGCTTTCTAGAGTTATTACTTTGATGAGAATACTGACTTCTGTGGTGGCTAGATTTGGATTTCTTGGATTGTACTATGAGATCTTGATCTTCACTTCCCATCTTTTCTTCTCAAGCTGCTGTCTGAGCTTCTTCTTGTGATCATTCTTCCCAAAGTCTTCTGAACTTGATTAACTTCTTTCTGGCACAGATCCCTTGAATACAGGAGTCCCATGATCTAGGGAGAGCATTCAAAGTGGTCACTACAATCTCTGCATTTTCCACTTCTTCATCTACTGCTTCCAATTTTTATTTGATTTGAGAAACCCTTGTAAAATAAGACTAGATGGTTTCTGCATTCTAGATCTTTACATTCTTTAACTGGTTCCTCAAGGTCATCTTCCGGTCTATGTTCTTCCCTTCAATCAATTTGGTTAGGGCATAAAACATAGCTTTAGGTGTCTTTAGGGAGGACACCTGTGGTATGAGGTGATCCTTGATTGAATCAGAAATAATCATCTTTTCCATAACCAACTTCTTCTTATGTAAGGCCTTAGCCTCATCTCCCTCTAGAACTGGAACCTCCTCAATGATATAGGAGTCCAACTCATTTTCTTCTAGGACCAGGGAGATCCTATACTTCCAGGATCGAAATTTATCAGCTCCCTCAAGCCTTTAATCAAGCTTGGTATGATGAGACATATTAACTGAGAACCTAAAATTGAAATACAAAAGATTTATATCTTCCCAGGTTAAGATGTCAGATTTGGATTTGGAGCTGAAATTTTGCAGTGCTGGTTTAGGAGTAGATTAGGGTTTTGCTTTTCCAGAGTTCTATCCAACCAAATGCTTGGATCTTGATCCCTAAATTCATTTTTGAGGAGAATATCAATCTAGGCCTGGGCTCATTGAAAAATTCCACTTCTGTGGAAAGCCCTAATTTCTAGTAGTAATGTCGGGTCCAAAACTGAAAAACCTCAGAATTGGATTCTGCTTCGACAGAAAGGTGCGCCCTAGGGAGGAGAGTTATTCCAACCTTATTTTGCTGAAAATATGTGGAGGAAGATCCACAAAGTAGGAATCCCTAGTTCCTGCAGTTGCACAGTGTCTTCTTCTCAGGTTAGCTCTGATACCTTGTTAGATTTTTTACATTAAGCTAGCATTATTAGGATCCTTAACCAAGAGAATAACAAGCACAACAATCAAACACAAGAAACAATGAACACATTGTTTTCCCTTGGGGAAACCATAAATGGATAAAAGCCCACAACTTCCTCAGAGATAGAATCAACACCAAATAGCAAAGCCCCAAAAATAGTAAGATGAACTCCCGACAGTAGTAACCTCTTTCTTCCTAGCCCCAGTGTCTCCTCCTTCCTCAACTATGCGCTACAACTGAGTGTGAGTGAGTGTGTGATAAATAGAGAGGATAGCTCTCTATTTATACTAATTCTCGACTTGAATAAACCCTACTAGGGCTGACTTCACTAGGTGAGTTTAACAACCCTAGTGCCCCGGAACTGCAGGGACTTTAACCCTTGAACAATAGGAGGGTTACGCACAATGACTTGACATGACGTGTTTACATTATAGATCCTCCTGATCGAAACATCAAGGAATGACATGACTCAATTACATTACAGACACATCCCAGAATAAACATCAGGGTACAAGACATAAGATATATAAGTGAATACATTCCGAAGTTACAAATACATCAACAGTGGGTGATCAGATAGCTTCTTTGAAACTTGGTTTTTATAGCAAAATAAAACATGACCCTAAAGGATTTTTGGTTTCTCACTTCAAGCAGAACCATGTCAAGAGTGGTTATGTTCATGAGCAACTTCCTGATGTTTTTATCTACCAGGGGGTGAATACCTTTTCTGAGGTCTTGGCTAAGGCCAAAAGAAAATATGAGTAAGGATACATATTACAACATCAACAAGACCTCAAAAATAGGGTTATTGGTTATAGAACAATGGAGCTACACCTCCTGGAAAAGGTAAGAAAGGACAGGGAAGAGAAGGAATCCCAAGTAACAAAATTTCCATCAGTGGTAACCTGCTTAAATGGGAATAAGAAAAAAATTCCTATGGAATATCTTCCACAAGTAACTATTTCTCAACAATTGAAGGCCATGATGCATGCCTCCCAATAGTCAAAATAGAAATTAGCACTGATAACTTATTTGTTGGACACTCAGGTAGTTGCAACTTCCTAGTCTATTGTTGATGTTTAGGTGACTACTGTAGTCACCCAAGCATGTGATGATCAAGTTATGTCTAAGGATAAGCCATTTAAAGGACAGAATATTCAAGTTCCTTTTTCTCTAACTCCTACCATTGTAATCAGGAATATTGCAACTTCTGTGGAGAGAAGTTGTTCCTCTGGTCTGAATGGTTCAGATCCAGAATAAATGAGTGAATGACAAAGGATGAATACCTTCCCTGATAGTGAACCTATGTACATAAAAATAGATCAAACATGCAAACACATCAAAGCTACCAGAAAATCATCTACTTATCCATGTTAGTGACTAAGAAATCTAACAACATGCACATGTGAAATCAAAACAACAGTAATGTGGGACGAAAATCAGCTTTGCATTAAAGATGTATGGAGAAGCTTACAACTGTTGCCTTAGTGTCGAAAAGCATCTCCACAAGACAAACACGCATCCCCATAAGCTCCAACTTTTCTCTCTATGCTCTCCAATGAATTGGCCTAAGTGGTCAATCCAACAGCATACTAATACGTCTATAGTTCTCCATCTCAACTATGGACATGAGCTTGTATTTATAAGGCTCAATGGATAGGAATAGTTGAGAGAATTGTGGGTGAGGTGGCTCTAAGATACTACCATGGGGGATCTCAAGCTCAACTAACCCATAATGATAGGGATAAGGGAGGACACAAGGATCATGTTCTAGAAGCCTCGAGAAACTTCTCTTTTTCCCATTTTACCTAGGGCACCGCTTTTCTTCTCTTATGACAAAATCAGTTTAGATGAGAAACTCTTTTGGACCAAAGGCCATAGGTAGTGGCACCACT
This sequence comes from Pseudotsuga menziesii, assembly GCA_001517045.1. Classification (NCBI taxonomy): domain Eukaryota; kingdom Viridiplantae; phylum Streptophyta; class Pinopsida; order Pinales; family Pinaceae; genus Pseudotsuga; species Pseudotsuga menziesii. Next base: position 282,268 of record LPNX010770737.1, read on the forward strand.
TCTTGAAAATAGGATATAGGTGGTGTTGAGCAAGGTACCACTCATGGGCCACAGGGAAAGCACGGTGCTGAGTTTTTTCATGTAGAATTGACAAACAGAGTAAGTTTCCACCCTAAGTGCTAGGATGAAGGACAAACATAGAAGTTAAGGTTCTTATCACATGGTGGTGACAGGATTTGGGTATAACAGAATGTCCCCCAAATCATGAGACTTAGAGGGATATGATAAGTAATAGATTTAAGAGAACAAGTCATCACTTCAAGGTGAAAATGTCAGCTCGGTCGGAGAATGCCATCCAGTAGGCATCTATAGTACATCAAAAATTTTGACTCATAGACACATGTAACCAGCACATGGCTGTAGACCAATACAAGGCAGATCCATGAGAGGAATAAACAATCATGGCTACTAGAATACAGTGTAGATCCATGTGATAGAGGACTCAAAATTGGACATAGCTACTGAAAATACAATGTAGATCTATGTCATACAGAGACAAATTTGAGCATAGCCACGACCATACAAATGTGGATCCATGCTATATATAAAAAATTCCATCACAACCTGGGGAAAGTAATTAGTGTTATACAAATACCCAAGGTCTTCATCTCATCTTCCAAAAAGTATGATTCTAGTCATGTGATTACAATGATCTGAGGTCAAACATGGTAGAAACCACTTGATTACCGGTCAATGATGTGAACCATTAACAAGTGCGAGGGAGATCACCATTGATGTCAATGATTCCCAAGGTACCCTAGTACAATCTACTGAGTGTGAATAGATGTACTGATGTCAAACACCCAGTTGATTCTATCGATCAAAGGTCAATGATGTGAACCTATGTTGAGAGCGAGAGAATCTATCATTAAGGCATACAGATTTCAAGGTACTAATTTTTGTTTCTAAGACTATTTCCCAGATGATGAGCCGATGTCGATGGGAATAGTCTCATCGAAGGAAGGCCATGATGAGTCCCACATCAACGACATGAAAATCGGAACATAGTTCTGGAATGATGTGAATGTAGTAACCATCAGACTAACTCAAAATTACTAACACAGAGACTATTTTGACTGCAGAGGAAAACTTCTTCAACTTCCCTTTGAACATTGGGTGGCATGACAAAAGACTTGGCATCATGACTAAACTAGACAAACACACTGTGCGACAGTGGACAATGCATTCTTTCGATAGACTCAAAGGAGTGGCATGACTCATGAAATTGGATTGTCATGGAGAGCAGCTGAATACCCAATTGACTAAAATGATATATAGACAAGTTCCATGTTCAAAGTTAACAACAAACTACTGCCATTTATTTGCAAAATGATTGCCTTCCCATTTCCCCCATCATGATTGATGAGTGCCTCTTTTCGGTTTTATGAGTTCAAAGAGGGTAACAAACACTCGGTATAGCTCGTCCGAAGATAAGTACAAACTCATATGTTTTACAAACTTGAGAGAGGAGGGGTTCATTCCCAAAAGAGGGTCTTTCAATGTTTAATTTAACGAGTCCAATGAAAGAAAACTCGGTATTGTTCATGTTTAGAGAGTCTCAACAACCATGGAAGAAGACTCCAAAGGGTCCTTTTTCATATGATTTAGTCCCTAAGGCCCGAAAAAGTATAAAATAATTCCGTAGAGAAGTATTCCAGTCATGATTAGAAGGAGTGTTCCTTTTTTGTAAATAGTCTATCCTAACCGAAAAAGAGATAACCTACCATTGGAGAGATGCCTCTTCAAATGCTTTAACGAACGCGAAAAAGACAAGATCACTTAACAATCTTTTCATATTTAAGGAGCCCAAAAATAGTTTAAAGAAGACTCCATTAGGTCTCTTTTCATAATGAGAGATTTTACGAGCCTGAAAAGAATCAGAAATAGACTCGGACCTTTGATACTAAGTTTCGAGAGCATGACCAAAGTGTCGCAATAAACGCCCAAAGAATTTTTTTGTTTTATGTTAGTACGAAAAATTCAAAAACGAAATCCCAAAACCTTACTGCTACTGTTCTTCTATCCTACAACAACTCAAAAACAAGTGTTAAATGTGCCAATAACTGACATTAAAGGATTACGACAGATAGATTTTGAGTAATAAATGATTTTAAGACAAAATTATAGCATGTCAAACCCAAAAATGTGTATAAACGTCATGTAAATAGTGAAAAATCAAAACATTTTAGTATTTAACCATAGTGGAGAGCATTTGGAGCACTTTCCTAGCCAGATGTTCAGTCGTTGATATCGAGAGTTTCCACTGTCGGATTCGAGCATCGTCAGTTCCATGTAATAGCGTAGACCCTACTATTTCATCTTATGTCTTCAATTTTTATTTTTAATGGTGTTTTGGACTTGTATGGAAAGCCCTAAAATCATGGGAACGGGCACCGCTCTTATCCGTTATGGGATAAGCGGTACCTTGCTAGAACCGCACCGAAAACGTAGCACACAAGCGGTGCCACCGCCTATCCTCAATGGGGCATAGGCAGTGCCGACCATGGAGAAGTAAAAATAATCACACAAGAAAAACTAGCTCATTTCAATTGATTTGGATGATTAAGAATGATTCTAATGGGTCTTGTGATTGTTTTTGGAAGGTTCTTGCTAATAAAAAATGGTCATATGGAAAGAGAGATAGCATGATAATGATGATGCCTTCGCCAAATGGAATCACTACTACATTTCGATTCAAAATCCGACGGCGTGTGGATTTTTTCTTTTAAACTTACCAAAAATCACAGAGATAATTTTTTTTTTGTAAATGTGGCCACACACGTCGGTTAAGTGACGGATATTGTCATAACCGTCGCTTAACCAACGGCGCGTTGGTCAAAAAGGTCGTTCAAACAACCAAAGGAAAGCCGAAAAACACATAGGGTGCGGAACCGTCGCTTAACCGACGGCGAGTTAGTTAAAAAAAACCCAAAACTCACATAGGGCGCGCGGGAACCATCCATTTTCTCACTGGCTTCTTCTTCTTTTCATTTTGTATGTATGCGATCCTGCCACAGGACCTCTTCTTCAGGTAGGAATTTTATAGCAGCACTATTTCTTGCGCACCTTATTCCACTTACTTGCCTGAAGAAACCAACTGAAATCAACTTATGCTATTTGGAACCTCTCCTCTATTCCATACCTCACTTACCTAACTTACTTATTCCCTTACCAATTGCTGAAGCCAGGAATGCTCTGTAGAGTCGGCACTATAATATTTACTCTTTACCCTACCGATTCTAGATACCACGTATTAACTTTTGCTGGTTCGGCCTCAGGATACGATTCATCAATTTGAACCCACTGGCTATTGCTGCCGTGGAAGCTCAGCTTGGGGAGCCATTACGTGATGACAGCCCTATCCTAGGAGTTTCCAGGTCATGTGTGGCAAATGATCTTGTTCTTTCATTTAGAATGAAGTTTAAGTTCAAGATTTTTATATTAACTGTTATTATTTTAGGTTACCCTTTACAACCCTCCAAGTTTGTAGTTATATTCCAGTCATCTGAGCTTGGTAGCAAACAATTGTTTATTTTGGAGCAAATGATAACTCTCCAGTATCCAATAACTTTATATTAATTGTCTTAGGAGGCCAGACATCTTGATGCTGGACCTAGGATTGTACAAAAATTGGTTGGCCTCGGCGATAACAGGACATCCAATATTGTCAAACACATTGCAGAAGAAGAAATTGCACATGTTGCAGTGGGCGTGTCTTGGTTTCTGACAGTATGCAGAAAGGTGGGTTGCATGCCTGACAAGACATTTACAGGTCTGTATGGAAATATGAATCCCGATAGATACATCTGGAATGTGAACTTCATAATCCTTTAGATGCCATGCCCCAAGCATGCCTTTTCGGTGATCTACCCTTGTTCATCTACTTGCTTTTATGACATACATAATTTTGGTGTAGTATTGCACATTGCATGTTTGTTACAGAGCTGTTAGAGGAGCTTGATGTGGAGCTAAAAGGGCCATTTAACTATGAAGCAAGAGCAGAAGCTGGAATGCCTCGTGATTGGTAGGCAAAATTCTTTCTTATGTTCAGAAGAAATTTGTCATTAACAGGACAAACTGTTCCTGTTTCTTTTTTATTTGGTTTGTTTATACTTATAGTATAAATACCCTCATTTTTTGCATGGTTTGATTTGGAAGCCTATATTTTGACAAGCCACCCTAATTGCCTTACTGTTCTTGAAATGCACTACAAAATTCTAGATCAGCACTATGATTACTACCATCTGTGCATTGTACAAGAGCAGTCATTGTACAATATTCTTTGCAATTGAATATTGGGCTACTACTTTTGGTTTTTGAATGGATTAAGATAAAATTACTGTTGTGGACTTTTGGTTTTTGAATGGATTAAGATAAAATTATTGTTGTGGAAACGTAGTGCAGAAACACAGTAGGCATATGATATGGGAATTTTTGTTTTCTCGGTGAATAGAGTGAATTGTTATTCTAGCTTATGTGTTGTGTGGCATAATTTTGATTTTGGCTGGCAAAGCCCGGTGTTTAATCATAACTTTATACTTGTTTAAACACCCAAGCTCTTGGTGGTTTGGGATTGTGAGCCCATGTGCATTGCATAACTAAGATGAAACCCAAGGATTGTTTCAAAAGGTTGTAGATTTTGTTCTCCTCCAAGTTCATCGACAAACAATTGGACTCGTGAGAAGCAGGTCTTTGTTGTATTCTTTAGGGGTCTGCTGGCCCAGGGCTTAAATGTAACTTCATATTCGTGCTTGTTGTGGTTAGCTTTTTGAAGGTCCCGGGGCTTAAATGTAACTTCATATTCGCTCTTGTTGTGGTTAGCTTTTTGAAGGTTCAAATATATAACAGGTATTCTTTAGGGGTCTGCTGACCGAGGGCTTAAATGTAACTTCATATTCGTGCTTGTTGTGGTTGGCTTTTTTAAGGTCTAGGGAATATGCACTGGCTTCTTGGGGGATCATGTATATCTAGCAGTTATTGGTATGAAACCCAAGGAGTCTTAAAGTTTCGAGGTTCTGCCCTATGTTTCAAGTTTACGTATAAACAATTCAATTCATGAGAAGTAGGTCTTCCTTGGGTACGAAAGTCGGGTGTATTTTTTAGGGACCATTACTCTGCTAAATCACACATTTTCTTCGTTAGTTCTAGCTCTTATAACCTCGATAAAGATTAATTTGATTGCTCACTCTCAATTTTGTGCTCTCAGCCTCTTTTTTGAGTTTTGACACAAAATAATTTAAGTTACTAGTTATTATAATATGTCTGGGCTCTATATGTATATGATGGCTTCATAACTTCCCATCATGGTTTATATTCAAAAATTTCAACCATCTGCATTATTAATAATCTTCTTAATGAATAATCTCTTTTAAATTTTTGTATTTAGTCACCTGCTCTAGAGGGGAGCCCATCTAAAGCCACTTCTTCTGTAACATCGCTTGGAGATTCTGCCAGTACAAGAGGCAGTGAGTTGGAGCAAGAAACTGTGGTGGAAAATGGGTTATACTATCCACCAAATAATTACTATGGATACTATTACCCAAGTCAGTTTTTTTGAAACCAAGTAGCAATGATTGGGTGTTACGCCTTAATACCGTTTGGCCTTCATTTGGGTAAAAATTGATGCATGATATATTGTCTTAACCTTTTTTCCTTAGCAGGTTATGAAGTCTTGGGGAATGAATGGGATGAGCATGGTGGGTTTATTGGAATGGATGGCTCGGAGATTCCTTATACAGTAAGTTCTACTGGCTTTGCTAGTTTTTTTTTAAATAATGCACTGTCATACACCTGCCATCTGTATTTGTGCTTGTTTAAACTTTATTATTATCAGAATGCAGTGTCTCATTGGCATTATGTATGCTTGCAGGGAATGCAAGCTGAAAATGGATCCTTGATATACTACATGCCGGGTTATGGTTACCCTCAGCCAGCCTATAATCCTTATAATACCTATTTTCCTGGTGCTATGGTTGGGGCTGATGGTTTTCTTGCTCATCAGCCATATTATCCCAGTCCTATCTATCAACAGCCCCTCACTTCTCCAGCCTACTTTCAGCCACCTATAGCTTATGGATCAGAAGTTCCACCAGCATTTTCTTGGGACTCGCTTGCAGTTGCAGATCGGGCAAATGGAAATACCTTCAATGGAAGTGCAGCAGCTGGGCCAAGAACAAACCAGTCCACAGCAGCTGTTTCTCATCTGCCATATTCAAAGGCCACACCACCAGCAAGGAAACAAACTACTACTTTGGATTCAAAAGGATTAGCTCAGCCATCTGAGGCTCTGCAATCATCACATTCGGTTCCTGCTGCTCAACCAATGTTGCATGGGAATGCTCACTCTACAGGCCCTCTAACCCATGGTGCGAGGCCTGTGTCTAAGGTGTGTATATATTGTAGAGGTTGTTTTGTTTGGATTTTGTCATATTTCTCTAGTTAGTCGCCAGATATATGTTGTTTTCTTTATCTCATAGATGTATTTTATTTTCAGATCCCACCACATAGTTCTACTATTCAAGCTGCAACAGCGTTACCAAAAGGCTATGTTCCTTTAGGAAAAGTTGCAGCTTGCTCAAACCAAGGTAAGGCCAACGTGCTGTATCCTAACAATGCTGTAGATTTCAAACCCAATGGCCATGAATGGCTTGTTGGTGACCGATTAAAACCAAGAGGAAAGGTCAATGGAAATGGGAATTTGGATGCCCTGAATGAACAGAATAGGGGTCCTCGAATCAACAAGATGAGGAACCCCTGGTTATCACCAGATGCAAATACTGGGGCTCAGGGATTGGTGGAAAATACTGACCAGGGATCATTACCTGACAGTGATCAATTCAACCTGACAGATTTTCCCACCAAATATGATAATACGTTATTTGTTGTTATAAAATATTATAGTGAGGATGATAAACTCTATTTTGTTTGTTATTTTAAGGCTGCTGCCTTGACATTGGTTGAAGTCTGGACCAACTAAGTCCCTTGTCACCATGCCAACCAAGTTCACTGAGATTAAACTATTCCTTGGAAATTTCATAGTCATCCCTATGATCAGCCTTCCTTTTCCTATGGATTTCTATCTTGGTATATATTCCACTCTGTGAGTACATAATTCACCCCTTGCTATCACTTCCACAATCTCCTCTCGAGCACAATCTTCCTACCAGATTGGGAGGGACATAAACTTCTACCAAAGTCATAATGCACACTCTTAAATTCTTGATAATATCCATTGGCCTGCAATATCCTCCATTGTTTTAACATGCATTATGTTGTCTAACTCTTTCCACATTGCCAGGACCCCAAAGAGGCGGCTTTATAACTGGATAACAAGTTCCAGTTAACAAGTACGAAGCCCCTTTCCAACTGCAATTGAATACTTTGTATACACTACTATCATCTAGAAGGCACTCCATTATTACAACTACAAAAGAGTGCCAAGATCTGATTAACCTATTCAACTCGATAGCTTTCCTAGTGAAAAAGGAAGGCACTCGTTTCTAGTGCATTAGGTTTGTAACATATATCTGTGCTGTAAACTTCTAACATGAGAGTATATTTTGAATTGATAACTGTTCCTAAATATTTATAATAAGCAAATTATGATATATGTTTACATATTGGTCATATAGAAGACAAAGAGAAGAGAGAAGCTATTGATACAAAGAACCAAGCTGATTTTGTCGTCTATCAGACTGAGAAGCAGTTGAAGGAGCTTGGCGAGAAGGTACCCACAGAAGTTAAGGACAAGGTCGAAGCTAAGCTGAAAGAAATTAAAGATGCAATTGCCAGTGGGTCAACTCAGTCTATGAAGGATACGATGGAATCCCTCAACCAAGATCTTATGGTAAACATATTTCTGTAGCCTTTCACCACTGACAAGAGCAGTTGTAGACATAAATATAAATGGCATCTCTTAGTGGAAATATCTCTTAGTTCATTGGTCCAACAACATATCTGCATGAACCAACTGAAGGACCGTATTTGCTATCCAAGCTTTCCCTTCATCAAATGGAGCTCTGTGTTGCTTCCTTGCTTGGTAATCTTTGCAAAAAGTTTGTATCTGTTATTGGATGATGGATAAAGGTTATATACCTGACACAAGCTGTGTTATACATGATGTAGAAGAGGAACAGAATGCTGATGCATATATATAATTCTAGATGGACTGAGCATTCTTCCCATAGAGTAATGGATGTCTTATTTCTTAGATGTTGATTGTTTTTTTACTGCATATATATTTCATTACTAAGACATACTTCCAGATGGACTAAGCATGTATTCTATGACTTCTAATTGCTTTGATCTTAATCCCAGGTATTTCTCACAAGTCACAACTAATTTTTCAGAAATTTTATCTTTGGGCTTAAATGTATATTTGATTTCCATTTTACTTGTCATTGGTGTCTATCTGAATGTATTCTATGACTTTTCATTGATTTAATCTTAATTACAGGCATTTCTCATAACTGATTTTTTTAGAAATATTTTTCTTTGGGCTTAAGTCTATATTTGATTTCCCTTTTACATGACACAAGAGGCAAGGGGGATAGTAGGTATGCATCTGCGATTAAGTACTACAGGTTTGCAGTCCAAGAGTATAGGTTTATTTCTTCTTTCTACTATTTGGTTTGGCTGAACTGGGCATTCATACCAATTTCAAGAGAACATTGGATGAGTATTGCCCCATCATGCTAGTGCAAACATAGAGGAAATATCTTAATAGGTAAAGGAGGATTGAAGCTTTTATAGTTCAGTGGTTACAAGTCTCCTTTAAAGGACCCTAATTTTGACTGCCTTTTCTTCTACAATTAAATTTCATAAAGATAAGTCCAAAATGGCCGGAATCTCACATAGTCCCTTATTTGTCCTCTTGCTTGAGTGAAAAGAAATTCCAAGGGACAGATCAAAAGCAAGTTTATTTTTAAATCAGGAACTAATCGTGCTTGTATCATGGATATTAATGTTGTTGAGACTCGTAGTTTCAATTTGAATTGTAGTCAGTTGTAATAGATTACTATATGTTGTACTAAATCAATTCTATTGCAAGTTCTTTTTCAAAATGAATCCTCAGCAACCCTGTTAGCTAGAATAATTGGAATAGTCGGGCCGATAGAGACAGAGATGCTTGATATGGGGCACAATACACTCAAGTATTTCACAAAAGACTACATGCTTTATGAACAAAATCAGGTATTTGTCTTCCTGCCACAAATATTATTGTTTGTTTCAAATCAATAGGAAAACTAGAGGCTGTAAATTCTAATCCATGAAGATACAAGAGGTTTCCCTTAATTTGAGAAAAAAGGACAGTGCTATCTACGATGCAGAGACTCAGGTTTACACTTAACTATAAATATAAGCAGTTAGCAAGTTGAGAGATAAGTAATAGATGAGGCCAAGTTGACTCAATTGAAATTTTTTGTTGAGATGGATAAATATTAAAATGATTTTTGAATGTTTACTTATTGCTTGCTAAATGGGAATTTTAGTTGGTTGGATGTACACAAACTTTTTATTGCCAGCAATTAAAAGGAATGCTCGCTCTTCATCACTGGAAGTGACCAATTAGATATCGTATATTTTCAGGATACAAACAGACTAGAGTTTTTGATGCCTAAAAAGTCCTCACTGAGGCACTGATTGTCAATGGGAGATGAAGGATTTCTTGATTTTGTTTCATATCTTCTTGAAATAAATCCAAAGAAACGGCCAAATGCAAGTGAGGCATTACAGCATCCCTGGCTTTCCTATCCTTATGAACCTATTTCATCATGAGTCTATATTCATGATTCGAATCTCTTCTACAGGAGATTTTATAAGATTCTTCAGTGGTGGCATCTACCTGAATTTCTCTGAAACTGCTTGCTACTTTTAGAAGCTTTCTTCAAAAAGAAAATGATGTATAGAAGAATTATTTGTAATGGACGCAGGTTTTCTAGATCTACCAACTAGGAGAACACATGCATAGCAGAAACAATTATCTAAATAGTTAGAATACTGGCTTCAATGCTTTGTGTTATCTATCCACAGAATATTTTTTTTTTTTTAAATTGCTGCAACCGTCGCTTAAGCTGCAGAGTGCAAAACATAGAGATTAAACATCAGGGGTAAGATGATGTCCTTCGAGTTGTAATGAAGACCAAGAAGAACTCTTGAGTTGACTTGTTGTGGTCATAGAACCACTTGAAGAACCAAGAAACCCTTTGAGAGTCCAAGCACCCTCAATATTGATCCAAGTACCCTCTAAGTAAAGTACCATGTGTCACAATGAGCCGAAGTCCAGAGGCTTTGAGAGCATGCTGCGAAATCCCACTATTGAAGTTTCCTCTTGCCTGATTCAGGTTCTCCAGTATATGCAATGGCAGAATTGTCTTTGTCACCTGCATCAGGGTCACCATATCCAGCAGGACTTGCTTCATGGTCCTTACAGAAATCTCCTTATGTCTCTGGTCCTCAGCTACAAGGACCTTCAACATATATACCTATCATCCATTCACATCAGCAAAGCACGCCTTCAGTCCAGCCAGGCTGGCGCACTTACCATGTAAATTGCTTATTTTATAATCTAATTTTGTTGTCTACTGCAAAATTGTAACAGTTGGTAATAAAAAAAAGTATCACAGCACTTACAATTTAAAAATCAAGTCTAGCAGATCTCTATTGAAAACTTTGACCATATTGGTTTTGGTTTATTCTACTTTTTGCTTCAGATCCCTTCTTGTTCTAGTAGCTATAGTCACAAATTCACAATAGGGAAATGGTTGAGGAATCTCTGTTGGTTGGGATACATCAAGCCAATTTCGAGCTATTTTAAAAAAAAATATATATTCACTCCCCAGTACTTTATTCGTGTTTTATCTGATAAGTGGTTAGGGTCACAGACAATATTGCCAGTTTCATTTAGACATCTTATTTTGCCAGAGAAATACCCACCTCCAACTGAGTTGCTAGACTTGCAGCCACTTCCTGTGTCTGCATTAAGAAATCCCTCATATGAAGCACTTTATCAACAGTTTAGACACTTCAATCCTATTCAAACTCAGGTATTTACTGTGCTTTATAACTCAGATGATAATGTTTTAGTTGCAGCACCTACCGGTAGCGGTAAGACTATCTGTGCTGAGTTTGCTTTACTACGATTGCATCAAAAAGGCACAGACAGTGTATTTCGATGTGTCTATATTGCTCCTATATAGTTTAAGTTTGT
>LPNX010770737.1:294250-399165 GCA_001517045.1 Pseudotsuga menziesii
TTAACTAAACCAAAAACCGTCTCAATGCTTTTACCTGGATTTTCCTGGCACTTTTTGGCAAGTTCCTTCGTAAAATGTGGAAGCTGCAACAAGACAGAATCACGCTCCCAAAGACCCTGGGTAACCATCTGGGTCAATTCCATTGCTGCAAGAGCTGGGTTCAACCAACCATTACTAGAAATAACATCCACCATTGCCTGAAGAAGCCGACTCGAAGATCAGAGGAGGACCTCTCGCTGGTCAAGTGCTAGGTTCCCAGCAATAACATGCCTAGAGAAGTAAGCTTGCAACAATGCATTTGCCTTCACATGGGGATCAGTATATTTTGGTTTATCAACAGAAAATCTTTGATGATTTATTAATTTTCTTATAGTTTCTTCTTCACCTGGCCGTATCGGGAGTTGTGAATACTCTGAAGCAGAAGCAAGAATTTCAAGGAGCCCCTTCATCTTTGTCTTTGCAGCCAAGGATGAGCTAAAGAGCTCGAAGGTGGTGCTTCCAACTGAGAATTAGCAAAAAAAAAATTAATTTTTTAAAAAAAAAACTTCCACAGGCGTCGCTTAAGCGACGATTTCTACTGTCGCTTTTCCGACGTCTTTTCTAGACCTCCGTCGCTTTTCCGACGCCTTTCTGCTGTGGCTTTTCCGACGTTTAGTTTAATATGTGTCGCTTTTCTGACGGTACTATGTGTCGATTTTCCGACACTTTTAGTTAATATTCGTCGCTTAAGCGACGGTTATAAAGGTTATTTTCTCAAAAAAATCTACTACCGTCGAAAATATTCCATCGCTTAAGCGACGCTTGACATTCAAGAAATGGTTACATAAGTGTCTCTTAACCGACGGTTATTTAAGTGTTGGCTAACCGACGCCAAGTTTCCGACGCTTAAAAAAAAATCAAAGTGTCGTACATGTGACAGGAAAGTGTCGAAAATCCGACATGACGGCCGTCGGATTTTTGGTCGAAATGTAGTAGTGAATGCGAGTTGCATAGCCACATTGAGAGACTGTGGACTCTTAAAATTATTTTGCACACCCAATATGGTATCACATGAACGATTGCTAAAGCATATACTCCAGATGTGGAATCTGAAGCAACAATATTTTGAGGTTGTTGCTCATATTTTGACAGTTGAGGTAGAGGACATCTTCTTCCTGACTAGCCTTTCAAGAGAGGGTGCTCCCATCTCGTTGACTGGTTCCCATGGAGGGGACATCATTGCAAAGGGGTTGATAAACCATCACTGTATCCCTGGGACAAGGACATCGGGGAAGAAAATCCCCATAAACATAGTGATGGATGGACCTCTATGGACTGTATTCTGTACCATGCAGAGAGTGGCAGGAAGCAAGGAGTGCACTAGGATTCTAGATCACATATGCTCTATGCCATAGAGGCCATGGAACCTACAGTATTTAACTGGGTGGAAGCCCTGCTTCCGATCTTCAAGGATCAGCTGACCAAGTGTTGGCAGGGGGAACTGAAGCAATTTAGTTTCGGTTCCATTCTAGCTTGCTTCTTCTTCAAGAAGGTTCCATAGATGAGACCCCAAGTGGTCTTTATAGAGATGAGAACGCGGGACCCTCTCATGTAGAGGTGGGTTCGAATTATGGCATGTACTAGAGTGGGAAGGGGGAAGGTAAAGCTCAGTGACCCATTCTTTCGATGGTTGAGAGATCAGATCCTTATGGTGGAGGATTATCAGATCCTTATGGTGGAGGATTATGCATATGCAGGCACTGAATTTAGTGGTGACCCTGACCTACCGCTCCAACCTAGTGGACAGTGGGGTGACATCGGTAAGAAGCAAAAGACCCTAAAATGGAAATAGTGTTTTTATGTTTTTTATGTTTTATATTTTTTATGTTAAGTAACGAGACTTGAATATTTTCATGCAGACTTCGGAGCAGCATGACCTGGGGGAGCTTCCCCATTGGATAGACGATTCAGAGCCCATTTCGTATCGCAGGGTGACGATGTGACTAGGGAGTTAGAGGAAAAACTTGAGAGGTTGACCCTAGACATCCCTGATGCTTCCATTGATTACCTCTCTTTGAGGTATCGAAGGCCTATAGTGGGAGTACTGGGTCATTTTAGCAGACTACTACGTAGAGTAGCCTGGGAAGTGATGTGTTACAACGAGCACACTAGACGATGTGTGCAGATGTATCCACTGACAGTTGATAGCTTCAGGATTTTGTATGGTGACTTTTACCTGAAAGACTATGTGCTTCAAATGAGGTCTCGTGACCTATTTTTTGTAAAACATGTTCATATATATATATATATATATACAGACTTTTATCTGGTGTTTATATGTCTCAAATGGTGAATGTATTTTACATGAATTTTATGTGTCTTTAATTGTTTATTTACAATGAACCAAGTTTTATTTTCATGTCATGAATGGGAAATATGCTAATCTAGGATGTAATTAGCTAATGAGTCAGGAACTACATTATGTTCCCTAGGGATATTCCTATAGGTGATAATTTCAAATGACCTTTCTAGCAAACGTACCCTCCAGAAGAGGTAGAGAAGCACGGGATTCCTAATGGTATAAACATGGTTTAGATGACAAACCACGAGTTGTGAATCCATCAAGGCTACCAAATTGTGAAAATCTTGGGAGGTAGCTTCAGTTAGAACACCTATGACTGCTCAATACTCGATGATGTTGTTGGTAGTGGGACCAATACAAACTACTCCTGAACTGACCAAATCAGAAGCTGGGGAATAGAGAACCTAAGCAGTTGAGGTAAGATTCAAGGTGTGGCGACAAGCACCATACACAAAGTCATAGAAAGCTATCTGCTCTGCACAACCAAACCATGGTATAAATATATACGGACACTACACTCAAAACCATATTGAAAATACTTAAAGCACACTGAAAGTCAAGCAATATACATATATACAAGATACTATCCAAGAGAGATCTAGGCATAGTACCTATTTAGGTACAACCCATTGTGAGGTTTCCCTAAAGAGATTCCATCGTAGTCTATGAGCTCGTAGGCCCCTTTCTCTAAAAATTTAGAAATGACGAAAGGACCGTACCACATGGATTGAAACTTTCATTTCCCTAGCTTGTCATATCTTTGATCGTAAGTCAAAACTAAGTCACCCTCGTTAAAGGCATGAGGTTGGACAGATTTATCATACTACTCCTTGATGCATTTCTTGTGTGCCTCATTAGCCAAGGCAGCATCTCTCCTAGTTTCATCAAGGTTGTTCAAGTACAAAAATCTCTCTTCCTTTGCGGAAATGTCTGGGAGAAGTTCGACGGCAAGTTTCAAGGATGGAATCTGACATTGAATCGGCAAGACAACTTTGAGTCCATAGACAAGCTAGAAAGGTGTGAAACCAATAGCTATTTTCACCGAATTCTTGTAAGCCCAAAGAGCAGAGAAAAGGATATGGTACCAGTTGGATTTATGGTCTCCAACCATCTGATGAAGCATCATTTTCAAAACTTTGTTAATGGCCTCTACCTGACCATTAGCTTGCGGATAATAGGGCGTAGAGTTTTCATGGTGAAAACCTATCTTGGCACTTAGTTCCTCCATCATTTGATTATGGAAATGTGATCTGTGATCAGTAACTATGTACTGCGAGACTTTGAATCTAGCTATGACATGATTGAATAGGAAGAGAGAGGCAGTCCTACCATATTCCGCATATGTAGGCATGGCCTCAGCCCACTTTGTAAAATAGTCAACGGCTATGATGATGTAACAATGCCCCTGGCTGAGGTAGGCTTATAATGCATATAATCAACCCCCCATTTGGAAAATGGGCCAACGACAATGATGGGGTGTAGTGGAGTAGGATGAGTGCACTTTTTTGGATAAAAATGTTGACAAGGTGGGAATTTTTTAACAACCTCGTGACAATCTTTAAACACAAAAGGTCAAAAATAGCTAGCGTGAAGGATTTTCTAGGCTGTAGCCATCCTAGATAAATGACCGCCACATGCTCCAGAGTGGAAATCATTCAACACTTGTTCAGCTTCCTCATGGGTGAGGTATCACCAGAGAATGGAATCAATCCCACATCTATACAATGTGTCATTCAAGATGAGGTTGTATTTTGCATGGTGATGGATACGGCGATGATCGTCATGGGATAGATTTGGCTGAAATTGTTGTGTTTGGAGATAAATGAGTAAATATCCATACCATGGGTCAATAGTTCTTATCAGGAATAGGAATTCATCTGGAAATGAATCACTGGGCTCAGATTCCATCGAAGCATAGGGAAAATCACACATGAGCTCGGCGAAGACCAAGGATTTTTTTGATGTGGCTTTGGAAAATTCCAGATCAAACTCATGTAGTATGACTATCCATCAGGAGTACTTACTCCTAAGCACTTGATGAGTCAGGATGTAATACATAGGGTTCTGGTCTTTCAATATAGTGGTTGTGCGGAGCAAAATGTAGTGACAAAATTTTTTAACAGCAATGACCGTAGCCAATGCTAATTTTTGCACGTGTGAATATTGGGTTTCAGAATCCATAAGATTCTTACTGGCATAGTAAATCATGTGCTCCTGACTGTCAGTATTTTCCTGCACCAAAACCATAGCAATGGTAGTAGTGGAGGCAACCATATATAAGAGAAAGTCCTTTCAATAATCTAGGGGGTGGATCACAGGTGAATGAGTCAGAGCATGTTTGAGATTATCAAAGGGATGTTGGGCTTGGTCATCCCAGAAGAACAGAGTCTCCTTCTTAAGGAGATGCATATAACCGTGTGTTTCTCTGTAAAATTGCACATGAAACGGGGGAGAAATTTTTCCTTCCCTTGCAAACTTTGGATTTCAAGAAGATTGGTTGGGGCTGGTAGAGCTAGAATGGTGGAAATTATCAATGGTTCTATCCAGACGCCATCCTTAGAGACCACAAAACCTAACAGGTGTCCCATCTCAACGCAGAAAACACATTTATGTGAATTGAGCCATATATTATAATGACGACATCTCCATAAAATATCTCTAAGATGACCGGGGTGGTCCTCCCATCACTGTGAATGACCAGGGAGGTTTTCAAGGTATGGTTCAACAATATGTTTAATATCATGAAGCACATAGGACATTGCACGTTGAAAAGTGGCTCCAACATTTTTTAAGCCAAAAAGTAACTTCCTATATGCAAAGGTTCCCCATGGGAAAATTAATGCCGTCTTGTGCTAATCGATGGGTAATATATCAATATGATTATAGCCAGAAAAACCATCCATGAATGAGAAGATGACACTTCCAGCACAGTTGTCTATAATCTGATCAATGTGTGGAGTAGGAAAGTTGTCCTTGGGACAAGCTTTATTCAAGTCTCTAAAATCGATACAGACTCTAATGGTGCCCTGCTTTTTATTGGTAGGGACAATGTTCGACACCCATTCTATCAAGGGTATGGGATAAATAAACCCATCTTTGAGAAGTTTCTCTATTTCAGATTTAATAGCTATGGCCTCTCGTGGATGGACTTGCCTTAGTTTTTTCCTAACAGGTTTAGAAGTGGGATAGGTTTTAATTTCATGGACCACAATGGATGGGTCTATCCCCATCATTTCTTCATAAGACTAGAAAAAAATATCACAGAATTATTTGAAAAGTTCCTTGTATGCTTCAGATTCTTCTGCTGAGCAGTTCTTCCCAACATGAACATGCTCGATGGTACCAGGCTTAGCTAATATATCAATCGGATTTGTCTGAGTAATGTTGCATAGGTTTCCTTCAAAATCTATGTCTGGAAACAATATAGGACTTTGAGGTGTGTTAACAATATCAGTGGAAAACAAGGATGCAAAGTCATGGTCTACCGAACTGGTGTTGGGGAGGAATGAGGATCTATGATGGTGATCCTCCCAAATAGGCTCATTCATATTTATGATCTCCATAATGAACTCATCTGAAGGAAAATTATCAGAGAGATAATCCAAAATAGGAAGATATGGTTCTAACTAGTAGGCCAGGTGGTAAGAGTCTGAAGCCACCAGATGAAGTTCATCAGTGTGATCATAGAAAAGGGTTTGAATGATGTTGTACATTTATTCATGCAGACTCAACGAGGTGGACTCAACAATTTGTTTTCCCTTGGGCTCACAATCAAATGACGCAATCATATTTACTGTCGTTGTGTCTGTGTTAGGAGGAGTAGACAGAAAAATCCCCATAAGGGATGAATCCTTCAACATGCCTACCCCAATCGACTGGTAAGGAGGATGGGACTGACCTAACAGAGGGATGTTATTAGCTATAGAGGTAGTAACATCCGGCATACATAAATCAAGTTGATCAATGGTAACAATTCTCCTTAGATGCAGAAATTGGACCGTTCGAAATACCATCAAAGCGACAGCAATCATGGCGTAAAACCAATTTCTTCCTAGAAGGAGCTTGTAATCTAACGGGGTATCTACTACTTCTACTTGAATAGAAACATTTTTCCCCCAAGCTCGATTGCAAGGGCTGGTATGAGACCATGGGGCTGGAAACCTCATCCATCAAAGGCTTTCAGAGTCATAGGTGATGTTACAAGCTCGGGAGAGCCGATAGCTTTCTAACAAGATAGGGACAAAACTAAAATTGAAGCTCCTTTGTCTAAGACAGTCGTAAAGACCTTATTTTCGACTACTTTCATGATGATTTGGAAAGCAATTTTGTGAGGTAGTCTAGACTTATAATTCTTGACATTGAAATGAATCAAATTAGTATTGTCCGGGTCTAAAGCTCCTAACGCAGTTAACAAGTTTTTGCGTTATGTAGGACAACTTTGGAGCATTTCCAACTAGACATTGCACATGGTGCCTGAGCGAGATATTTAACTACATTATAGAATTGAGCAGCTCGGGCATTAGGGTTAAAAAAATCCTTCCTAAGAGTACTCTTTGGTGGATGCAAAACCATATCGAGAGTAGGTTTCTCAATGTTTAAGGGGACAATAGACGAGGAATCGGCAGAACCAGTAGATGGAGCTTTTCCTGAAGAAGAATGGTCTTCTTTCTTGTCTGCGGGTTTGTCGTAACTCTGACTTCAAGTTTACAAATTAATGGTATCTGAGGACATCATGTGAATTTCCTCTGATGAATTAGATTTTCCTTGATTAGACATGTTGTCTATTAGTTGTTGTTGAGAGGGAAAAGGATCCGTGAGAACTGCGCGTGTGGGATTTGTTTTCAAAAATTGGGTGATTTCGTCCCGACGCGGACACTCTTTTGTGAAATGGTCACCTCTGCATAGCAGACATGGATATTTTTCTTTTCTTTTCCCTTTATTGTTATCATTGGTGGTTGGTTTTAGATTCTCCTATTAGTTTCTAGGTTTTTTGTTTTTACTTTTACCTTTCTTTTTATTATTGTCGGAGGTTGGAATACTCTGAATAGAATTGACCTCGGCGGAAACCTTGGGAGTCGAAGCAGTAGGGGTGGAAGTATGGGGTTGCTTGGCAGGTTTTTCTGCTAACAGGGACAGGATTGAACCAACAATCCCATGAACAGGGACTTCTGCTAGTGGCTTTGCAGGATCGATGCTTGGGAGAGGAGCTTGAGGAATCAAATACAAAGTTCCGGACTGGGAATAGACCAAGTCTAGATATTGGGATTGACTAATGGCTTTCTCTTTAGTAACAGCACCTCCCATAGCCACATCTTGGGTAATCGGAGGCAACAAATATTTAGTAAACCAATCAGCTAATAATTGATCTAGAATAGGAGCCTTAATAAGTCTTATCTGCCTTCTCCGTTCATGGATATGATCGGATATGTGGGTAGATTTTTTCTGTTGTAGAGAAGTTAAGAGATCAGTACC
Organism: Pseudotsuga menziesii; assembly: GCA_001517045.1. Lineage (NCBI taxonomy): Eukaryota > Viridiplantae > Streptophyta > Pinopsida > Pinales > Pinaceae > Pseudotsuga > Pseudotsuga menziesii. The sequence continues at coordinate 302,064 of LPNX010770737.1, forward strand.
CATTTCATAATGGATAGGAAGCTGAAAGTGCATAAGAAATACAATTTCCAATGAGCCAAAATCCACAAACGAATGTTGCGGAAGTTCAATGTACCATTTCGCAACTGTACTGGTCAAAGTTCACTGAAAAAGTCTTAAACGAACTGAATCATCCATAAGGGAGTTTGAAGAACACCACAGATGGAATGTCATGACATGGTTTTTTGGATCGTCTCCCTGATTCCTGTCAAACTTTGAAATGTCCGATGGTAACTTTACCAGAATGGGAGGCCACTGTTGGAGACATTTACCACCATACACACTCATTCTGGTCAATTTGGCCTAGTTAAACCACTATCCTAAGTTTTATTGACTTAATTGACATCAGAGGAGCACTAGATGACATCAACTAGATCACACCTATGCCTACCTTCAGTCAAGGAGGATAACTTAGCCTTCTCCTGCATTTGGGGAGGCTAACTGGAGCACTCTGGGGGTGATCTGAGTATCATTAATGCCCCATATTTCTAACTAATGGTTACAATCAATTAAACAGAGCAGTGAAGGCACCATCCTTCATTAAATTGATTATGTATTGATTATTTAATGAACTGGATTCAACAGGAGTGCCTCCAACCACTTTTGATGGTCAGTTACACCTCAGTTAACCTCATCGGGGTTCATTGGAGTCATTTATGCACTAACACTTATTGGTTGGCTTGGAGTGACATGTGTCTGAGCTACTTTCAGTTAAACTCAGTAATTTATTGCACTCCGATTTCAGTTAGGGCTCAGTTGAGTCAATTAGGGTTTTTTATCAGTGGTTAACTTGAGTGTTGACTATGGCTTACATTCAGTTAAGCTAGACTCACTCATTTAATTCGAATGACCTCCTTGGGAATTTGAATTGCTTTCATGCTTGCATCATGATCATTGTATTGTATTACTCATTCTTTATGTGAATATACAGAGAGGCTACTCAATTTGTAGCACTATTACACCATTTTCATGCCTTATTGTTATTAATCTTTTATGAAACTGTGTTTAGTCCCTAGATTACTATGACATATTAATATGGTATCAGAGCTCATGGCAGGACGAAGCTCAGATCTCTCAAAAACAAGGTTTTTGACAAATCTTGCATGAAAATTGAGCAATAGCTCAAAAATCCAGCACTACACCAGAAGCCAAGGCTTACCACTTAATACCCCAGGTAAGGAACTTTTTTATCAAGATTGCTTGATTGATTATGCTGGTTGTGATGAAAGCCTAAAATGTGCAGGCTGTCTGACCTTACATTTCCTTTTTTTGTGATTTTTGGTTTTTTAACAGGTGAAAGCATTCGCTCCAGCAGATTCATATGGCTTCTTTTGTAGATATTTTGACTCTGTTCAATTTCCACTCATGGAAAGAAGATATGGAGATCCAGCTACGTGCCAGAGGACTCTATAGGGTCACTATGGACACTGAAGAAGAGCCTACTTCTGCAACAAACAAAGCTAGATTCTTGAACAAGAAGTATGAAGCATTCAAATTCTTGTGCCTCTCTATTTCCCGGGATCTTCTTTTCCATCTTTTGGGATCGAAGACTCCAAAGGAAATTTGGGACAAATTGAAAACCCTATATGGAAAGAAGGATGATTTGAGAGTTTACCAGTTTGAAAATGAATTGATGTCTCTCCATCCTTCCAAATTCTAGACCTTGAATGACTTTTTCACAAAGTTCAAGCACATTGTCTTACTGTTGAAGTAATGCAAAGTGGAGAAGGAGGATTTTCAGCTCATCCTCGCCATACTCTCCAAACTTGGAGCTGATTATTCAGTTTTTGTCTCTACATTCTATGCCAGGAAGCTCACAACCCCTGGATGGAATATGCCTACATCCAATTCCTTCATTGAGTCCTTAACAAGTGAACATGATAAGCTTGTATAGATGGGGATCATCAGATCCTCCTGTGATCAATTCCTCCATGTATTGGGGCCCAAAGATATGAAAGGTAAAAGAAAGTAGTAGAAGAACCCAAAAACTAAATTCAAAGCTCCTAATCCTAAAGTTGAAAACCAGCAGCATGATGAGTCTTCCGACTCAAAGAAGAACAAAGGAAAAGGGCATCATGGAAAGGAAAAATTCAAGTGTTAATAATGTAGGAAGGGCTTCCACCCTGATCATTCCTGCATGAAGAAGAAGCTTAATGAAGCTACCTCTCTCCTTGAGAGAAATCACATCAATATTCCAGAAATCTTTTGGAGGAGAGATCAGCAAGATCAGGAACCATAGCATGAAAGAGATCATGCCCTCGTGGAAATCACTTCGAAGTCCAAAGCACTCTTGATTGATTCTAGAGCTTCAAACCACATGATGGCTTAAATAGAATCCTTCTCATCCTTGGGGACTAGAAAATCCATCCCCATCCACATGGGAGATGAATCCACCATCATTTAAGAAGGACAAGGTACAGTTGTCTTGAGAATGGCTATTTTTAAAATGTTTTGTATGTACTATCTCTGGCATCAAATCTCCTTAGTGTCTATCAGATGACACATACAAGATTGCCTAAGCGAGTATCTTTCATCCCGAATGATGTTGAGATAACGAAACTTGTATCCAAGAAAGTTGTTGCTAAAGGCCTTGCAAACCATCATGCAAAATCCTATGTGTTTTCCCACTTTGTGGCGGATGCAAAGCCCACCACACTGCTAACTCATGGAAATGAAGTTAGTAGGTTGTGGCATGAGAGGTTTGGCCATCTCAATTTCAAATATTTGTAGCAATTATAGAAAAACTCCATGGTTGAAGGCCTCCTGGTCATCAAGGAAACCACTGGAATTTGTAAGGGCTTTGTGGTTGGAAAACACCTTGAGCACAAGTTCGTTCGGGGGAAGGAAAACCGAGCAACATGCATCTTGGGGCTAATACATTCTTATATCAGTGGTCCAATGCCTGTCACATCCATGAATTGATCAAGGTATCTTCTGACTTTTATTGATGATTTTTCAAGGTACACATGGGTCTTCTTTCTAAAAAAGAAGTCTGAAGTACGTGAAAAATTCACTAAACTGAAGGCCTTGATCGAGAATGCCTCTAGGCTTAAGATCAATATCTTGAGATATGCCAATGGTGGGGAGTATTTCAGTAATGAGTTTCTACACATATGCTCCCAAAGTGGTATTCAGGTCCAACATTCAATTCCCTACACTCCCCAGCAGAACGGTGTAGTGAAAAGGAAGAATCAGTCTCTCAAGGAGATGACCACCTATATGTTGGAATCAAAGAAGTTGGCTGCAAATTTGTGGGATGAAGCCATGCATGCTACAGCATACATTCAGAATAGAGTGCCACACTCATATGTGAAAGGGAAGACCCATTTCTAAGCATACTTCATGTTTCCTCCTTTCACACACCTTGGTCACATGGCAGAAATATTCAAGCCAATCAGTGTGTCTTTGGGGGCAAGTCTCGAGTCAAGGCTGTCACCTTGGTCTTGACTCCTCCATTTAGGCTCAACTCCTAAAAAAGCCAAGGGGGGTAGATCCTATTAAGTTACTAAGGAAAAATTATTTAGTATGGTGATGTTAAATTGAATGAGTTACTTATGAGTTTGAAATTTAACCATAAACAACCATAGATGACAAGATACAAAATGAGCACACGAAAGCACAATGCTGAGACACAATATATATATATATATAAAGAAAATAACCAGTTCCTTAAAATGGAGTCAAAAGATAATCAATGTACTTGCATGTGCTTGGAGTGAATGTTTTACGATTGCCTCTTGGTACGTTTTAAGTTAATGTGAAATATGAGTTGATTAAAATTAGGTGAAGGGGTGGACTCTAGATATACCCGAGAGTACTTGGAGTATGTCCAAAACTAAACCTTCACGGCTACCCACAAGGAATACATGGGATGAATGGAGTCTTTGAGGATATTTTTCATAATGCACCCACAGGTGTAACAGAGATCGGCACCCCGAGGTCACTTTTCAGGAGTTCCTGCTTCCTTTGGGTATTTTTCCACCGTAATAGTTTGATCGAGGTGTTGGATTTTCACCTGATGGTTTGTCAATTTGGGAGAGTGAATCCTAATTTTTCTAGTCACTCAAGTACTTTTGATTCATCTTGACTGTTTGGATGAACCACAGCCAAGTGCAGAGCATACACACCGGAGTCTTGTCAATTTTAGTAAATTTTAAGATAGGTGTTCTTGTTAAAAAGAAAACCCTTCAGGAACCTCTTTCGATCCAAGTGGATCTCAATCAGGGAATCAAGGAGGGGTTATTTTTATTATAGCTGATGAAATAGTTGATGAAAAAGAAAACAAAGATACACAATGCCGGTTTTCTAATTAGTCCTACCACGCATGTCTTTCCCCTTTCGGGTCAATCGGGAAGTTGTGGGATAAGTATTAAAATTACTTTGAAACCTCAGATATGGAATATGGAAATGATTATAAATCAAAGTATACTACCCTACAAATTAGAAATACACTATATTAAAAAAAGATAAATGGAAAGAAAAAAAAAGACATGGACACAAATCCCCCCAGGGAGGATGGTTAATAGGCTCGAAAGAGCCTATTCGAAAAGATATTCTGTTTTTTTATTAGAAGCAATTTACAATATCAGTGAATTGAAATTGATGCACTTTGGTCCTTGTTATCTGGGATAAAAAGGCTTACAACAAGCTTGTAACAAGCTTAAATTAAAACACAGCGGTGGGGGAAGCTTCCGGGAAGCTCTAGTTCATCCAAGAGTCGGAAATTGGGCAGAGTCTCCTTTTCTTTTTTGTTATACCTGCTAAAAAATAGTGAGAAATTAAAATCAAATGTGCCCAAACACACATTAAAAGTGTTTTGGGTCACCACGCTAATTACCAAAAAAAAACTAAGTAAAAATTGTTAATCAGGGTTAGTCTAATTTCTGCAAAAATGAACCAAGGAAAGAAAGCTTTCCTTGGGATCTTGGTTTTCTGTTTGGGAAGCCAATGAGATGTGCATTTTTATTGTAGAATTTAAATCTTTGAAGAACAAAAAAGGAAACTACCTTATGAACAAGCTTTAGATCTATGCTTTAGCTACTTGCAAAAAGGGAATTTCCTACACCTAGATATATCTTTATGAACTGATATTTTTTATGAAATTATAGATCTAAGCAGAAAAACTCTTATAAAATAGATCTAACAATATATATTCAATTCTTAGAACTAGATCTGATCATAAGAGGAAGAGACAAGTAACCAGAAGATTGATTTTAATAGAAAGGAGGAAGAGAACAGGAAAGGCCCGTTGTTCGATGGATCTACAATGGAAACTTGTTAGTGAAATACAGAGGGACAATGCCTTCACAAAGTTTTTAGATGTACAATGGAGTCAAACCAGATCCATAGCTCGTCCAATCCTTGCTACCTGAAAGCTAAACATACAATCCTGCATGAAACCTCGTGAGATCTAGATATATATATGAAAAAGAGACAAGAATTACATGAAAATAAACTTATTAAACATGTATAATCTAGATCCTCAAACATATATGCTATGAGATATAGAAAAAACAAGTAACCTTACTTGCCCAACTATACTCCTATTGATTCAGCTGAATCGTTTAAGCCAGACAGGGTTCAGATGTAGAAATTGAGAGAAAAGATGGCAACATCAATAGCCGTAAGACAATACTTAATCCACGCACATGAGATCATTACACCATTTGGCCTCCAAAGCTTCTTTATTCCAACAATCAAAAGATTACAACAGTATTACAATAGCAAGCCCTTCAATCCAACTCTAACTAGCTTGGAAGAGGTAGCTTGTGCTTTATTTAAACAAAAAATAGGAGATCTAGCCCAGGGGGGGCACAAATCCCAAGGAGACAAACCACTGTAGCTGAAGGAGAGTCCATCAATGCCTGATCTTTGTCTAACTGAGCTTAATTTGAGTCTCATTGAGTGCAGTTGTCAATCGGAGAGCTGATCTGATTGACACCTCAACCTATTGACTGAAGCATCCACCAAAACTCATCCAGATGATCCCACATGTGTGGAGGAGAGAGAGAGGGTGCAATTCCCCATAAAGGATGCTGAAGATCAACTCTGGATCTGTCCATATCACTTCCTTCAGTCAAGGATTTGTCAGATCCAGTAAATCTGGTTCATATCTGACTTATTTCAATCAAATCGGCTGAGAATCCATTGATCTATGATTTTGGATTTGCTCCATTATTCATCAATTTATTAATTAAAATAGTCAATAAATGATTTTTTGGGGCTTTCTGACCTGAGTGATGGAAAATCACTTAAAACTAGGAAATAGTGGTTCCATGGGTTTACATGGTGCTCTTAGCTTGAAAATGAGCACCTACATGACTGAAACTGATTATTTGGCCCACTTTTATTACAAAATCAAATTTTCCAATTAAACTATTAAAAAATAGCCTAAGTTTTGGAAAAAAATAAATTTTAATAAAGAACACTGAAAAAACTAAAAAATTGAAAAATTGAAAAAAACCTAAGGGGACTTAGACATGTTCATATGACTCGACCATGATGTCTAGCATGTTTATACATTGACACATAGACTCTAATAACCTCAATAGGCCTAAATTCCAAGCTGACCACCCCAACTTTGAAGGTATGGAGTGAAAAACTCAAAAATTATCAGTCGTTTATTCAACAACCAATAATAACCAAGGGAAAAAACACCCTGGGCTGCTCGAATGGACAAATAAAGTCTAATAGACCGAGTATTTTACAGACACTATCATGCTAGAACATTTATTACAATTCCCCCATGGGGTATGAACATGTGATATAGTACAACAAGCACTTCCCAGAAGTACTTCCAAAGGTCTTCTTAAGTCCAAACAAGTTATCCTTGTCCGGTTCACCAAGCTCACTTGATAAAAAACCAATAAGTACAACTTAGGTGGTAACATTCTGGCTCCAATTGTGGGACATGTGCTCGATTTGGTCTTTAAGGCAAGAAGAGGATACGAGAACACCAGAATCTCTAGTTTATATACCATGTAAAAATATCTCAACTTGACAAAAAAACCTCAGTAGCACAAGCTTTATATAAAAACCAAATGAACCATTAAGCTGATTTATTTAAACAAAATAAATGTAATTAACTAATGATTTTTTATTATTATTATAGCTAAGTACAAAACATAGATGCAGAAAGTAAATGCTTTCTTTTAGGAGCTTATTTTCTTGCTCTAAGCATGATACAAAAAGGTTAGGTTGAATAAAAAAATCTAATGTAACCACCTAAGCATTTTATTAACATGAAAAAAAAAATTCCTTGTCTTTGATTACCAGCCAAAGTAAGGATACCTTATTCAGAAAATGCAAACCTACGTGATGATTCAGAATGGGCGGGATGGATGGCAGATCATAGGCATGAATAATGTCATAAAAATTCTTGCCAAACTTGTATGTGCTGATGCAGGATGCTTCTATCCATGACTGGATAGGACTGATATACCAATTAGAACGATGAGGTAGACTGACTACATCATCATACTGCTCATCGGGGATTATCAAATGATAACTCATTGCACAAGCCCCAAGTGCCTCCAAATCATAAGGAACCTCTATATGTGAAAAAGATGGCTGAGACTAATATTCCACTGACTGCATCACATCTGACTTTTCACAACACTGCTTCTCAATGTCTTCATTACTGATACCCTTGTGCTGCTTTGCATGATATGAATCTAAATGATCACATGAAAATTATGAATGCTCCTCTTTCATACTAAAGTTTTCCCAAACATCCAGATCCATGTTCCCCTCTATGGACGTATCGTAGATTGGAATTCCACAAATTTTTGAATAGACACTCCCCTTGTTGGACATATCCTAGATGGGATTCTCCATAAGATTTTCACAAGTTGGATTATCTATGAAATTCCAATAGTCATCACTCCCATCCATGCCATATGTGGGGGACTCTTCATCCATGGCATCATGCTCCTGCCTATCCATGTCCTCCTTGTATTCATAACAATCTTCTTCAGAAAAAAAAAATTACAAGGCAATAAACTTTCCAAACCTTCATCAACATGAGGAGAACAAGGTCTAGTGTCACCACACACCATACTGATCTTATCGGAAGTTTCTTTATAGGCTTCTGTTATGATATCATGAAGAGGATATTCAATATTATCTTCAATCAAGGAAACGTTTTGGACATGTTCAATGGGATCACTTGGTATGTGTTGCTTAGTGGATTTCTCTAGAGGGATTTCTGGAAAGATATCAGCATTGCAACACACTTGAGAATACACCAAATCTTCAATTTATTCAGCTATGGTGACATGAGGAGAGTCGTCAACAATGTGTTCCATCATGGGCTCCTCCTGAAGCTCTTCAATAGGATCATCTTGGATTTTCCCTTCCTCGGAATCTTGCTGTGTATTGGGAGATACCTCATATTCTTTAATAAGCTGCTTACTTACGTCCTTTCTCGAATAACTATGAGGAAACTCTTTGATGGGAGTATCATGAACCTCCTCTTCACTTAAATGTTCAAGAAGTGATTCCAAGTATTCAATACTTTATATCATGGAAAAAGGTCCATCATATGTTTCTATGTGATACTCTGTCCCAGATAGGTAGAAGGTACAGATCGTTTCAAGGAACTTTTTTAAACCATTCATACTACCCCTACCATCATGCCACTACTCTAAAAACATCCAAAGGAAGCTTTGAAAAGAATTTATACATTTATTAGGAAGGCCCTGATAGAACCAACAATAGGCCTCACCCCAAAAAGTACTAGCAAACATTTCCATCATATTGTCTTCATGAATAATATTGGAGTCAGCAATCAACTGAAGGAAAGATTTGACATGCCAGATGGCTGAATCACCATAATTTCCATGAAATGCCGGAAGCCAGTTATATGCATCCCCCAAACCATTACAACAGTTAGGAAAACCCAGGATGTTTGAGAAATCGATAGGCTGAAACATTACGGTTAACTGGGCACCATATTTCTCCTTTAATTCATCCATATAAAAAATTAATAGTATGAATTTGATATAACCATTAAACCTTGTACTGAAAAGGTGGAGTCGTCAAGAGATGAGCTTTAAAGGTTTTAACATGTCGCATGTGCTCATATACACACAACAAATCTTCACAAGTTTAAGAGATAACAGAGTTTTATCCCTTCAATGGAGTCGCCATGTGAAAAAGAAAAATAAGCATTTATAAATCTTTTCACAAAAATTTTTTTTGCTTTTCTTTGAAAAAATAAAAACTGGAAAAAAGTCAGTGGAGTCACCAGATGAAAATTAAAGATCTAATCTAAGAATTCATCAAACAAAGGAAAAACAAAAAGGAAGAAAACAAAAGTCGTACTCCAGGAATAAAAATATTTATCCCCGGCAATGGCGCCAAAAACTGTTGCCGCCTTTCACACACCCGGGTCACGTGGCAGAAATATTCAAGCCACTCGGTGTGTCCTTGGGGGCAAGTCTCGAGTCAAGGCTGTCACCTTGTTCTTGACTCCTCCATTTAGGCTTAACTCGTAATGAAGCCAAGGGGGGTAGACCCTATTAAGTTACTAAGGAAAAATTATTTAGTATGGTGATGTTAAATTGAATGAGCTACTTAGGAGTTTGAAATTTAACCATAAACAACCATAGATGACAAGATACAAAATGAGCACACGAAAGCACAATGCTGAGACACAATATATATATATAGTAAGAAAATAACCAGTGCCTTAAAATGGATTCAAAAGATAATCAATGTACTTGCATGTGCTTGGAGTGAAATTTTTATGATTGCCTCTTGGTACATTTTAAGTTAATGTGAAATATGAGTTGATTAAAATTAGGCGAAGGGGGACTCCAGATATACCCGAGAGTACTTGGAGTATGTCCAAAACTAAACCTTCACGGCTACCTGCAAGGAATACGTGGGCTGAATGGAGTCTCTAAGGCTATTGTTCATAATGCACCCACAGGTGTAACACAGATCGGCGCCTCGAGGTCACTTTTTAGGAGTTCCCACTTCCTTTGGGTATTTTTCCACCGTAATGGTTTGATCGAGGTGTTGAATTTTCACCTGATGGTTTGTTAATTTGGGAGAGTGAATCCTAATTAATCTAGTCACTCAAGTGCTTTTGATGCAACTTAACTGATCGGATGAACCGCAACCAAGTGCAGAGCATACACACCGGAGTCTTGTCAATTTTAGTAAATTTTAAGATAGGTGTTCTTGTTAAAAAGAAAACCCTCCAGGAACCTCTTTCCATCCAAGTGGATCTCAATCGGGGAATCAAGGAGGGGTTAATTTTATTATAGATGATGAAATAGTTGATGAAAAAGAAAAAAAGATACACAATGTCGGTTTTCTAATTAGTCCTACCACGCATCTCTTTCCCCTTTCAGGTCAATGGGGAAGTCGTGGGCATTAGAGGAATTTTTGGGTCTAAAATGGGCCTCCTAAGGAAAATAATAAAATAATATTGATTAATTTTGGAGGAAGAAAGAAAAAAATTACTTTTTGTGTTCGTATTTTCGACATATCTCCCTGTGTTTTTACTCAAATTTTGATCGGGAGAGCTCGTTGGATGCGGAATTTGATTCCACATCCAATAAGTACCCACACTGCATACTTTTGACAGACCCCGCTACCCCAAAAACAAGAAATACCTGAAAAACATGATCATGACATCATCATCATGTTTTTCAAGTATTTCTTGTTTTTGGGGTAGTGGGGTCCATCAAAAGTATGCAGTGTGGGTACTCGTTGGATGCGGAATCAAATTTCGCATCCAACGAGCTCTCCTGATCGAAATTTGAGTAAAATAACAATGAGATATGTCAAAAATACGAACAAAAAAAGTAGTTTTTTTTAATGACAAATATGTCAATTCAACCATTATGGTTGACTTATTTTTTGGAAATTCTATTGGTTCTTGAATTCCAACTCACAAAAACTTATTTTGGCACGTTTTCTTATAAGGCCCATTTTAGACCCCAAATTTCCTCTAATGATAAGTATTAAAATTACTTTGAAACCTCAAATATGGAATATGGAAATGATTATAAATCAAAGTATACTGCCTTGCAAATTAGAACTATGCTAGATTAAAAAAGATAAACAGAAAGCAAAAAAAAGACACGGACGCAAATCCCCCCAGGGGGGATGGTGAATAGGCTTGAAAGAGACTATTCGAAAAGATCTTTTGTTTTTTATTAGAAGTGATTTACAATATCAGCAAATTGAAATTGATGCACTTTGGTCCTTGTTATCTGGGATCCAAATTCTTACAACAAGCTTGTAACAAGCTTGAATTAAAACAGCGGTGGGGGAAGCTTTCGGGAAGCTCTGGTTCGTCCAAGAGTCAGAAATTGGGCAGAGTATCATTCTCTTTTTTGTTAGACCTGATAAAAAATAGAAATAAATTAAAATCAAATGTGCCCAAACACACTTTAAAAGTGTTTTGGGTCACCACACTAATTACCAAAAAAAAAAACTAAATAAAAATTGTTAAACATGGTTAATCTAATTTTTGCAAAAAGGAACCAAGGAAATAAAGCTTTCCTTGGGATCTTGGGTTGCTGTTTGGGAAGCCAATGAGATGTGCACTTTTATTGCAGAAATTAAATCTTTGAAGAACAAAAAAGGAAACTACCTTATGAGCAAGCTTTAGATCTATGCTTTAGCTACTTGCAAAAAGGGAATTTCCTACACCTAGATCTATCTTTATGAACTGTAATCTTTATGAAATTATAGATATAAGCAGAAAAAATATTATAAAATAGATCTAACAATATATATTCAATTCTTAGAACTAGATCTGATCATAAGAGGAAGAGACAGGTAACCAGAAGATTGATTTTAATATAAAAGAGGAAGAGAAGGGAAAAGGCCCGTTGTTGGATGGATCTGCAATGGAAACTTGTTAGTGGAATACAGAGGGGCAATGCCTTCACAAAGTTTTGGGATGTACAGTGGATTCAAACTAGATCCACAGCTCGTCCAATCCTTGCTACCTGAAAGAAAAACACACAATCTTGCACGAAACCTCATGAGATCTGGATATATATATGAAAAAGAGACAAGAATTACATGCAAATAAACTTATTAGACATGTGTATTCTATATCCTCAAACATATATTCTATGAGATATAGAAAAAACAAGTAACCTTACTTGCCCAACTATACTCCTATTGATTCAGCTGAATCGTTCAAGTTAGACAAGGTTCAGATGCAGAAATTGAGAGAAAAGCCGGCAACATCAATAGCTGTAAGACAATGCTTAATCTACACACATGAGAGCATTACACCATTTGGCCTCCAAAGATTCTTTATTCCAACAATCAAAAGATTACAATAGTATTACAATAGCAAGCCCTTCAATCCAACTCTAACTAGCTTGGAAGAGGTAGTCTGTGCTTTATTTAAACAGAAAATAGGAGATCCAACCCAAGGGAGGCACAAATCCCAAGGAGACAAACCACTGTAGCTGAAGGAGAGTCCATCAATGCCTGATCTGTGTCTAACTGAGATTGATCTGAGTCTCATTGAGTGCAACTGTCAATTGGAGAGCTGATCTGACTGACACCTCAACCTATTGACTGAAGCATCCACCAAAACTCATCCAGATGAGCCCACATGTGTGGAGGAGAGAGAGAGGGCACAATTCCCCATAAAGGATGTTGAATATCAACTCTGGATCTGTCCAGATCACCTCCTTCAGTCAAGGATTTGTCAGATCCAGTAAATCTGGTTCAGATCTGACTTATTTCAATCAAATCGGCTGAGAATCCACTGATCTATGATTTTTGATTTGCTCCATTATTCATCAATTTATTAATTAAAATAATCAATAAATGATTTTTTGGGGCTTTCTGACCTGAGTGATGGAAAATCACTCAAAACTAGGAAATAGTGGGTCCATGGGTTTACATGGTGCTCTTAGCTTGAAAATGAGCACCTACATGACTGAAGCTGATTATTTGGCCCACTTTTATTACAAAATCAATTTTTCCAATTAAACTATTAAAAAATAGCTTAAGTTTTAGAAAAATTAAATTTTAATAAAGAACACTGAAAAAACTAAAAAATTGAAAAATTGAAAAAAACCTAGGGGGACTTAGACATGTTCATATGAATCGACTATGATGTCTAGCATGTTTAGACATTGACACATAGACTCTAATAACCTCAATAGGCCTAAATGCCAAGCCGACCACCCCAACTTTGGAGGTATGGAGTGAAAAACTCAAAAATTATCAGTCGTTTATTCAACAACCAATAATAACTAGGGGAAAAAACATCTTGGGATGATCGGATTAACAAATAAAGTGTAAGAGACCAATTCTTTTACAGACACTATCATGCTAGAACATTTATTACAATTCCCCCATGGGGTATGAACATGTGATATAGTACAACAAGCACTTCCTAGAAGTACTTCCAATGGTCTTCTTAAGTTCGAACAAGTTATCATTGTCTGGTTCACTAGGCTCACTTGATAAAAAACCACTAAGTACAACTTAGCTGGTAACACTTCGGACACAAGCCGGATGTGTCAAACCTGCGTGTGTTTGGGTCAACTGCATCGGCCCGAATTCCACTTGATAAAATAAGGGCTTTGCAATTGCAAAGCATAGAATGCCTATTTATTGGGTATCTTGATGAATCAAAAGGTTTCAAGCTGCTAGATATCAAAACTAAATAGTTCATCATCGAAAGGAGTGTCAAGTTCGATGAGCATCTTCAGGAGGTGGAACTAGTGAAGAAGAAAATTGTTGAATTTCCTTCCTATTCTACTGAATATTTGGATGATGAAATTGGGGGTGATGACCCTGATTTGGATCCTCTAATTTCTAATATTAGTGTATAGAAAACATCAGATGCTGAATCAGTACTTGAAGTACAAAATCATCTTTCCACATGGTCCCGATAGACACTCTCCTCTGTAGGAGATAACATTGGAAATCCAGATGATCCAAGGAGAACCCGATCTGATTTCCAAAGAGAAAGTATTGCACTCTCTTGTCCTGATAATTTACTATCTAGAAATTTTTATTTGATGATTATTTCATACCCAAAATCCTACTACCATGCTCAGAAGGATCTGAGATGGCAAGTTTCTATAGATGAAGAGATGAATTCTCTTCAGAAAAACACTACCTGGGAGCTAGTTTCTCTTCCTCCTGGAAGGAAGTTGGTTCAATGCAAGTGGGTGTTTCGGACCAAGTTTGCTGCTGATGGAAGCACCTAAAAATATAAGGAAAGGCTGGTGGAAAAAGGTTTCTCTCAGGTCCAAGGTGTGGACTACCATGAGACTTTTGCACCGATTGCAAAAATGGACTCCATCCGCCTAGTTTTGGCAATTTCAACATCTAAGCACTGGGAAGTGCATCATATGGATGTTAAGTCAGCCTTTCTGCATGGAGATGTTCATGAGGAGATATACATGAATCATCCTAAGGGATACATCTCTGATCTATCTTTGGTTTGCAAGGTAAAGAAGTCACTATACGAGTTAAAATAGGCCCCAAGAGAGTGGTATTCCAAGATGGATGCCTTCCTTCTCTCACAACACTTCCAAAGGTGTATATCAGATCCAAATGTGTATATACAATAGTCTAATGGTCATTTGATTATTATTGTTTTATATGTTGATGACATACTAATCACAGGTAGCATAGTTGCTTCTATTTCATCCATCAAAACTGCTCTCCACAATGCATTTGAAATGAGCGATTTGGGGCTCTTAAAACAATTTTTGGGACTCAAGATTGAGAAAATTTTTGATGGGGTAATGGTCACTAAGTCCAAATACATATCATACCTATTAGTCAATTTTAACATGGTTGACTGTAGGCCTGCACCATTCCCTTTCCTTTCAGGGATCGGCCTTGAAGAAGGAAGAAGCACACCTCCCATGGACTGCACTATTTATCAACAGTTGATTGGTAGCTTGTTGTACTTGACACATTCTTGGCATGATATCTGTTATGCCATGAATGTTGTATCAATATACATGTAGCAGCCCCATGATCTTCATTGGAAGGAAACCAAGAGGATCCTCGACTATATTCAAGGAACCAGGACCTACGGCATTCACTATGATGTAGACTCCAAGCTAGAGCTGGTTGGATACACAGATTCTGATTGGGTGGGTGATTCTATTGATAGGAAGTCTACCTCTAAATATGTATTAATGTTTGGTAGTGGCCCCATTTTCTGGTCTAGCAAAAATCACGCTCCCATAGCATTATCTTCAGTAGATGCCGAGTATCGAGGAGCGGTGAATGCTTGCATCCAAGTAGTTTGGTTGCAAGGCATTCTTTCAGAGTTTGATCTTGGTAGTACTTTGTCCACCATCCTATTTTGTGACAGTCAAAGTGCTATTAATATATCCACATATCCAGTTACCAGGTAGAGGACCAAGCATGTAGAGATACACATGCACTATATCCAAGAGCTAGTACATGACAGGACCATCATTCTGCAATACGGCCCAACTAATGAGCAGATTGCAGACATCTTCACCAACAACTTTTCAGAAAAGAATTTCACTTATCTTCATTCACTGTTAGGGGTGAGTCCATCAGGGTGATCAGATTACTTTCATTGTTCAGCTTGAGAGGGGGGGGGGTTTCCCACTAGGTTTTCCCTCTTTTCCTTACTTAGTTTTTTTTTTAGCATTGTTTCAGTTTCAGTATTGTACAGGGTTACCTATGGCCTTAGTTCCCAGGGACCTAGCATTTTTATGCATTTAATGTTTTCTACTCCTCCTGAGTACAGCTTAAGGGGGGGTGTTGGAGACATTTACCACCATACACACTCATTTTGGTCAATTTGGCCTAGTTAAACCACTATCCTAAGTTTTATTGACTTAATTGACATCAGAGGAGCACTAGATGACATCAGCTAGATCACACCCATGCCTACCTTCAGTAAAGGAGGCTAACTGGAGCTCTTCAGGGGTGATCTAAGTGTCATTAATGCCCCATATTGCTAATTGATGGTTAAAATCAATTAAACATAGTAGTGAAGGTACCTTCCTTCATTAAATTGATTATTTATTGACTATTTAATGAACTGGAGTCAATAGGGGCACCTCCAACCACTTCTGATGGTCAGTTACACTTCAGTTAACCTCATTGGGGTTCATTGGAATCATTGATGCACTACCACTTGCTGGTTGGCTTGCAGTGACATGTGTCTAAGTTGCTTTCAGTTAGAATCAGTCATTTATTGCACTCCAACTTCAGTTAGGGCTCAGTTGAGTCAATTAGGGTTTTGATCAGTGGTTAACTTGAGTGTTAACTGTGGCTTGCATTCAGTTAAGCTAGACTCACTCATTCAATTCAAATGACCTCCTTGGGAATTTGAATTGCTTTGTCATTCATACTTGAAGCATGATCATTGTATTGCATTACTCATTATTTGTGTGAATATACAGAGAGGCTACTCATTTTGTAGCACTATTACACCATTTTCATGCCTTATTGTGATTAAGCTTTTATGAGACTGTGTTTAGTGCCTAGATTACTATGACAGATTAATAGCCATAAGGGGTTATGTCGAATGGGGTCATTAATCAACTTGGACAAATCAGGAAAGTCCAAAGTTGCTAGGAAAGGTAACTAACAATTACGTTGCACATACTGGTAATATTGATATGGCATATAAGTACTAGTAGGACCGTAAGTAGACTAATAGATAGGTTGTTGTGACGAAGAACTACCGGAAGATCCGAACACAGGGGGTTGATTTCTAGGATCAGGACTGTTAGGACCACCAGGGCCTCCAGGAGGAGGGCCATCAGGGCCTCTGGGACCACCAGGACCATTGGGACCACCAGGACGACCGGGACCACCAGGAGGCGGACCACCAAACCCTCTGAGACCTCTAGGAGGTAAGCCTCCAGAGCCACCGAAACCACTAGGAGAAGGGAAATTAGGAGGGAAGCCACCAAGCCCCCCAGGACCACCAGGACCATTAGGACCATAAGGAGGAAAGCCACCAAGTTCTCTGGGACCATTAGTCCCCCCCAAGGGGAGGACCTCCATAAGGTGGTCCCCTAGCACCTCCTTCCATATGTATAGGTATCCCCCCCATAGCTGGCATGTAAGACCAGTTAGGTTGCCCCCATGGCATGAAAGTATTACTAGGATATGGAATGCCAGCATAAGGCATTTTTGTAGGGTTGGGTCGATAATTAATGTTTCCTACAGGTACTTGATTTGCTATGTAACCATAACCCCAAGAGGTTTGATTGGTTATAGGTTGTGCCCCCAAGGGCTGACCTGAACTAGATGGGGGGTTAACCATATTAGTGTGGGTGGAAGGGACAGAAACTATAGATTGCTCTATACTAGAGGTCTGTCCTTGACTAGGTACAATTTCGATGCCATATAATGTAGGTCGTGCCAGGGGTTGGCCCCCGGCACTAGAAGGTAATGACAAAACAAGAATTGAATGTTGAGCCCCAGATGCAGAAGACCTGGGAGGATTGGGAACATACATAATATGGGAGGTGGTGGGGTTGGTAGTTTGACCTAGGTTGTGTGGAGTCACTCTGTGATCTAGAATCGGTTCAATGGGTCTCATAGAATCAGCAAGTGAATGATATCCCACAGGAACAACTGCAGAACATGATGGTGGTATGCCCAATATGTCATCTATTTTTCTTTTCAATATCTTGTGCATGGAGAATGGCTACCTAGCATTGTCTACGTTCTTCTTCATTTGGAGAAACTTCTTCAGAAAAGTTTAAATGGGTTCCAAATAAGGCAATGGCTTATCCTATAGAGGTATCCAAAAATGGAGCATTGGGACCATAATTGGGATGGGTGGTATCATCAACATGACCTTTTATGGGAGAATGGAATGAAGTATTACCCCGAGAAGGTTGTTGGACCGAGGGAGGTGAGTGTGAAGGATATGGTCCTCTACTTTCTACAACCACATTCTCTCCCACTTGGGAGGTGGTAGCAGCTCCTTGGTCGATAGATTCCATTGGATTTTCTCTAGAAACAGGAATAAAATTGGGTGGCAAGCCCCATACTCTTCTGGACTGTCTTAGCTCAGCCAGTTTCTACAGTTCATATCTAACCTAGGGGCTGAAAACTAGAAAACACACTAAAAATTTCCCTACTCAAGCTATAGGCCAAACAAGCAAACTTAAATGACAGGAGGAGTTCAGATAGTGAGGTCTCTCACCAGGATTGTCAAGAAGGTGCCACTCACAATATACCTCAAGGGTATGTGCATAGTAATCTCCCCGAATGTTGTTTTTGGTGTATGGCTCCAAGCAAGATGGCCAAAGGGATTTTCTCAGATGGATAAGATCTCCTAGTGGGGTCTCCCGATATACACAAGGTACGTGGGAGCTCAAATTGGTAGTAGTGTTGTCTAATGCATAACCATTCACAAGGGGCCTTCCGATATACAATCAAGTACGTGAAGTACTTTTCTATAAACCTCAAGGTTACGTGAAAGGCCGTTCGATATATCGAAGGTACGTGGAAGAACCGTGCGAGTCCTAGGATGTAATGTGGATGAGCAAGGACAACTCCTACACTTAACGATGCCCGAACATGCCTCTAACCTATCACTCAAATTTCTATGTAAATTGTAACCTATAGCTACCATTAATTTTAAAGTGGACGATTAGGTAAATGCATGGAATTTTGACAGAAAAAGTAAAACCATGCAGTATGCATATGCAAATATTTCACTTTACCGTTCGTGGTATGCCTACCTATGGGAGGGAAAGAGAGTATTTTCTTTTGTTTTAAAACCAAAAATTTCCAAACAAAAATCTTGAACAAATCAAAATCAAATACAAGCAACAGTTTCCAAACTCATTTCTCTTTTCTGAAAGCAATCAAAAGGGGAAGAGTCTCTTTTCCTAAAAGAAAAACAAGAAGCACACTATATGCATATGCACTCTATTTTTCGATTTTTCTTAAAACATAGATAGATCTAACTTAAAACTACAATATTTTTTATTTTGATCAGATAGTACTAATGCAAAAGAGACAAATGAACATAGAGATCCTGAAAGCTTGTGAGGATAATTAGAGATCCAATGTCTTATGCTCACTAATGATAATGACCTAATCTCAGTAAAAAAAAAATCTTTTTAAACAAGCAAAAAGAAGTCCTCTATGGAAACAAAAAATGAAATCAAGATGCTAATTAAATTTTTTTCTTTCAATCTTTATAATGGAAAAGAAAACAGAGCTCACTACAACCTAAGATTTTCAAAAAAGAATTCCATTCACAATCACAACCAACAAGCACTAAAGAAAATGAATAATCAACAAGCCTAATCTAGATTTTGAATTCTTCAATCAAACCAATCTTTTACCATAGAATTTCAAACCATAAGCATTTAGATTCTAACACACAAGC
This sequence comes from Pseudotsuga menziesii, assembly GCA_001517045.1. NCBI lineage: Eukaryota > Viridiplantae > Streptophyta > Pinopsida > Pinales > Pinaceae > Pseudotsuga > Pseudotsuga menziesii. The sequence goes on from LPNX010770737.1 coordinate 321,445, forward strand.
CTGACAGTGCAGGGCTGAAAGAAAAAAAAATCAAATTTTTGCAAAAAATGAGAAAAAACTAGTCTTGGAACAAGGCCTACCTGGCACCGCACTGGAGGGGTCTTGACAGAGCGGTTCTGGATGAGCATCACTTCTGGATAACAGGACTCAGGCGATGGCACTGCATACTGCAAACAAAGTTTAGGTGATGGCACCGCTTATTGCTAACAACGCATGAGCAGTTCCCTGAATAGATCCAAAACACAAAGGAGAATGAAAGATCAAGTTAGAAATTGATCAGATCAAGGAAAAAATTGATGTATTGATAGTTAAAAAGAGCATAAAAAGTTGAAATAATTTAGATCTAAAAGTTTCGAACCAAAATCCACTGAGTCAGATGGCAGATCTGAATGAAGAGTGTTGGAGATGGAGCCTGGATTCAGACAAGAGTTCAAGAACTAAGGAGGATCAAATCAACTTAGATATGCACTGCTCCCTAGTAAAGTCACTAGATTTGTAATCAGGAATATTGCACCTTCTGCGGACAGAAGTTGTTCCTCTGGTCTGAATGGTTTAGATGCAGAATAAATGAGTGAATGAAAAAGCATGAAGACCTTCCTTGAATGTCGTAGACACCTAGAATGTTGCTTCGATAGTGAACCTGTGTACCTACAAACAGATCAAACATGCAAACACATCAAATCTACCAGAAAATCATCTACATATCCATGTTAGTGAATAAGGAATCTAATAACATATACATGTGAAATCAAAACAACAGTAATGTGGGACAGAAATCAGCTTTGCATTTAATATGTATGGAGAAGCTTACAACCGTTGCCTTAGTGTCGACAAGCATCTCCATGAGACAAAAACTTCATCCCCATAAGCTCCAACTTTTCTCTCTATGCTCTCCAATGACTTGGGATAAGTGGTCAATCTAACAGCATAACTATACCTCTATAGTTCTCCCTCTTAACTATGGACATCAGCTTGTATTTATAAGGCTCAATGGATAGGAATAGTTGAGAGAATTGTGGGTGAGGTAGCTCTAAGATCCTACCATGGGGGATCTCGAGCTCAACTGACCCATAATGATAGGGATAAGGGAGGACATGAGGCTCATGATCTAAAAGCCTTGAGAAACTTCTCTTTTTCCCATTTTACCCAAGGTACCACTTTTCTTCTCTTATGACAGAGCAGTTTAAATGAGAAACGCTTTTGGACCAAAGGCCATAGGTAGTGGCACCGCTTCTTGAAAACATGATACAGGCAGTGCTGAGCAAGGTACCACTCATGGGCCATAGGGAAAGTGCGGTGGTGAGTTTTTTCATGTAGAATTGATAGACAAAGTAAGTTTCCACTCTAAGTGTTGGAATTAAGGACAAATATAGAAGTTAAGGGTCTTATCACATGGTGGTGACAGGATTTGGGTATAACAACCATATAATTAACTGATTATGATATTGAAGAAGAAGTGCTTCCCCCCATGCCTGTCACTAAAGAAGTAGATGAATATTTGCAAGAATTTACATATTTGTTCATTGGTAATGGTGAGAATAATGTTATCCATGTTCCTAAAATTTCACAATCCACTTCTGTTTCTATCTATTTGACTTCAGCATTACTCCTTTCATCCATCCAAACTCTATCTACTTTTCCTACTAGAGCAACCTTATCACCCTCACTATCTCAACTTTACCATACTTTGACCTCCACATCGGATCCTATCACACCTATCTCGGTCCAACCCCCCATGCTACAATATACTACTGAAGATTCCCATTTTTAAGACTTCTCTACATTTACCTTCATTTACTCTAGCATCATCATCTATTTCTGAAAAGATCTTAGTGCCTTCATCATCACTTCCATCTGTTAGCATTTACATTCCATCCTATGAAACTTCCATCCCAATCTTCTCTTCAACTTCTAAATCAACTATTGTTCAAAAAAATTCTTCTCCTTTACTTACCACCCACATTGCTATGCCTATGCCTCCTCCCACCGTCACTCAGGAATCCTCTTTGGTTTCCATAGTGATTGGGACTTCCTCATTTACTAAGTTAAGAGACGTGTTTGATGAGGATATTGTAATCTCTCTTGGGGACTATTTCTACAGCAAGTCTGATAAAGCAGTGGTTAGAAAAGGAAAAAAGAGAAGCAGGGATCAAGGTGGTATGGATGCATCTATCACTAATCAAATAATCTAGACTCGACAGTCTGGTAATACGTAGGTATATGCAGTGGATACAACTATTGATTTAGGTGCATTTATAGGTGCAAACCTCCATGTAGTTAATACATTGAATAAGGAGTTTGACAGAACAAATGAGGAGATAAGTAAGCTGAAGGAAGAGATGGATAAGGCTAAAAAGGAAGATGAGGCTCATGTTGTCAATCTTGTGAGAACATTTGAGGACAAATATAATGAATTACAGATGAATAATGTTTCTCTCTAGACTAGATTACACAATGAGAATACTACAAATGCCACATTTACACGGAGGATAACCTCACTTGAAAAACACTGTGAAGATGCAACTACAAGTGCAACTTCCTCTGCTTTTTCCAAGTTTACACAACAGGAGTTTAAGGAATTGGCTATCTGAACTAATCAAGAGAATCATGAATTATTAACTAAGTTGTTCCAAACTCTGGATGATATTTTTGAAACTCATGTTGCTTTTGGTAAGATCTCTGTTGTGCTAGAAGACCAGGTAGCCAAGAGAGAGCAAGATTCCAAGGCTTATGATGATATTCTAGACTAGAAAAAATATATGAAGGACAAACCAGAAAACATCATTATCCTCAACAGTTTTCAATTAAAGAAGATCAGAACTGTACTGGGTGCTTGGCTCGACCTTACTGAGATGGTTGAAGATATTGTTAAAAAGGCACATGCCATGTGTGCAAGGAGGCGGTATGTTGTTGATAACATCATGGAGACATTGCACTTTCCCACAGTGGATCTCATTCATAATTCCTGTCTGCCAAGACTAATGATCAAGCAAGGTTAACATCGATGTGATGAATCCAAAGAGAACATTTAGGGACTTGATCATATCAGCATCAATGATGTGGATCAGCTAATCAGGAAACCTCTTTATATTGAGGGAAAGATCCACATTTACATCTGCATCAGGCACAAGTTAGCTAAATTTAAAATGGAGAATTATAAATGTGATTCTCAACTTGGGTTTGAATCAACGAACTATGCCAACATAGAAGAATTGTTAGGGATTTGGAATACATGGAGGGATTTTCTTGGTTATTAGTTTTATTTGCATTTTTCAATCCCTTTATGATGGGGATTTATTCCTTATAATAATTATTTAAATGGGAGACTTCACAGGTACTAAGGGGATTTTTTTTTAAGGGAAAAATTAGGAAAAGAGATTGGACATACTCTATTTATTTGAGCTTTTGAAATTTCTTGCATAATTTTAATGCAGTTATGTTATTCTTTCAAATATCTTTCTGTTTATTTGATTAAGTTTCCTTGAAAAATAATGATTTTTTATGTTTCAGATGGATCACTGTTACTGTTAATCCTTTGCAATTAATAAGTACATTTATTTATAGCTTTGATTTTTCTCTACCTACGTTTAATGTGTGATTAAGCTTTTAAAGGAGATATTGTATTAAAACTTTTATCTATTTCTGAAAATGATTATACATGAAATTTGATAATATATGTTAATTTTTCAATTGACATACTAATCACAGGTTGATCTTGAATTTGCTAATTTTTAAGTTACTGTCAGTCAATTTTCATTAACAGATAGTAAGTTGAATTGATAAGTAAATCAATCTTGTTTACATTTATGTTGACTTTATTACATGCTTATCTATTTTTCATCTCGATTTATCTGTAAACAAACCAAACACCTTTCTTAGAGTAGTAGAAACTTAGATTAGATTTCCTTCACAATTAGATTTATTTTTTCTTTCATTTTCTCTCCTATTCAGTTTTCCTTCATTGGGAAACAAATCCTTTCAGGATTGAAACCATAAGTGCCAGTGGAGGCCTTAGTATCCATGGCATATTACTATACCAAAAATGATGGGGATAGAACTATCCTTGCATAGGACCTTTCGAATCATTTCAGTCTAGGTTTTCCCCCTCTGTTGTGAGCCTAGGAACCCATTCCAACAACCTACACATCTGAGGCTTCCAAAAATGGTGCTAGAAGTAGGGCCTGAAGAAAACCATGCCTAAACATAATACCAAAAAAACTCCTCCAGCAAGAGACCCAATTGTCACTCGTAGTCGCACACATGCATCTACGTCAGGGGAACAAATTGTTCAAGTTTCAGATGCCATCCCTTCCACCCCTGCAAACGAACAGAGAACTCTAGGAAGTAGGCATGTCCTTGTATAACCTACTTTGGTTCCCATTATAGTTGAACAATTGCTGAAAGGAAATTATGATAGCATTTCCCACCTTCGACAATGGTTTTCTAAAGGGTATCTCCAAAACAACGATCCCCCATAAAATATTTGAGATAACCATAATTCAAGTGACCAAAACTTTGAAGAACATAACAATTCTTCTAGTCGGCAATCGACCCCTAGACTAGATCTTGACTCATTTTTTCAAGAATTAAATATTTCTAGACAGTATATCGCAATAGGTGGACCACCACCTTCACCTCCTTCTTCTTCATCTTCCTCAAACGAATTGTCAGACTCAGAACCTTTCACCTCATCAGAAGAAGATATTACAATGGTTGACGAACGACCCAATAGGCCCTATTTAGATGGAGATGTTGTGTCTGTCCTAGGTGATCAACATAGATTACCAAAGAACCCTGAAAAGTGGCTTCCAAAGTATAACCCAAATGACAAGATCCCTGTGGAAGACCACATTAAAACCTTTATGCAGACAACCAGACTTAGGAATATAATATACGAAGATGTAGTCTGCAGATTATTCCCTTATACTTTTGAGGGTAAAGCTTCTACATAGTATTTTTCCTTGGAAGTCGGTTCCATCCCATCATGGGACATGTTTGCAAAACTCTTCACTCAGAAATTTGGGGACGATAAGACCCTAGAGGATATAGTTCACTAGTGGAAAATGAGATATTAGTGACAAAAACATTGACCAAAATCCACATATCAATGTCCACTTTTGGTTTGGTGATCACTGGTGGCTAATTTACAGTCTTTTATTACACGACCAAAATTGGTCATTTTTATTTTGGTCATTTATAGATTGTGAGTTGGTCATTAATTTGGCCATACATTTGAATCAATGAGAAAATATATGGCCACATTTATGACCAAATTAATGACCACATGACAAACTAGAATATGACCAAATTTGGTTGCGTAATAAAAGACCGTAAATTAGCCACCAAAACTGCTTTTCGGTCATTGATATGCGAATTTTGGTCATTAATCTCATTTATTGGTCATTAATTTAGTCATTTTTAGTAATTTTATGTGTGGTTATTATATTTTATTAGTTTTAATGGTGTTCATTATTAATCAATATAAATTTTTAATATGAAATTATGTTTAAATTAAAAAAAAAATCATACATTATTTATCATCATCTAATACACATGTGAATTATGCAATGTCACATTAATTAGTTAATTACAACACTTATAAATCATATAAAGTACAACCATATAAGTTTTAAACTGCACAAATTATATTATATGAATGTCAAGTATTACAATAAATATGAGTTTTCTCAAAAAATGTCTCCATATAACTTTACATGAAAATCATCTAGTACATCAATGACTTTTCAAAATATTACAATGGCTAAACCATCCCACTTGTACTTGGCTGCTAAGCCATACTTAGATCCTGCGCCAGCTTCAAAACCATACTTAGTAGCTTGAAACCCTCAACAACAAGCTCTTCATACTAAATGGAAAATCTTCAACAACAGGCTCTTCATACTCAATGGCACACTTTCTGAGCTTTCTATTTGCGCATGAGATTCTGTATCTACACTGCAGGTGCTTCTGATCTTTATATCTACACATGTGATTCTGTATCCGGACTACAACAGCCTCCCTCTTCATGTTGTTATAAAGCTTGCGAGTAAGGTTACCTACAAACAACACATGTTAAGCAATAAATTTTGTTGTTCACTAAAAAGAGAAAACAAATAACTGAAAAATGTACATAATAATTTCACAAGATTTAACATGGAAAAAAGAAACAATTCCAACAAACAATAGGTGTGCTCAAAATGCATAAACATTTAGAACCAGCAGACCTACTAATACATGAACATGAAATACCTCTCCATAAGTCCTGAAGATCAATGGCAACATTGTGCAAAGAAATAAATTATATCCGAGCAATATATGAACGAAATTTGCATTGAATATTTTTTGTTGAATTTCCCAATACCTTAGTTCTTCTAACATCTAATTCAGCCATTTGACCTGCTCTTAGTAAAACCTTGGTTTTCCTTATCTGAATAGTAAAGGAAAATTTAGGTTGTTTTTATTATCATTTTAACTTAATAAAACAACCTTATAACTTCCAGCTTCTTGAGGAAGCATATAAATCATGATCCCGAGCTCATTACATCTTTGGATGTTGAGAACAACATTTATCAAAGAACACTCATAATAATCTCCATAGGCCATTACTTTGGTCCAACGAAACAAGTGACAAGCAACCTACACTTGGAAAAGAATAGAGGAATTAGTTAATAAATATGTAAATATATACACAAATACATACAAATGTGTATGTCATTAATGTGTTCAAATATAGGTGACAATGCTTTTCTTTAAGACTAAATGCATTAACTTCAATATCTAGATATGGTTATCAGATTTATGGTTGAATGCATATCAATATGACAGCTTTCAAATGATTTTAGTATCCTCCAAGCAATCAAAAAAATATGTTTCTTCTATTCCATTGCAAATGATTGTGAAAACAACATATACATCAATAAAAAAGTTAGAATATTGATTTGAATTCAATGTACCAATCTAAATCACTGTGACAATGATTAGAAATTTTTTTAAGGTATATGACTGCTAGAAAGTGTATTGTGTAGTTATCCCAATATATGCCTTATATATATCAGACCTGCAGATATGATTGAGATTAGCATTTAGAACATGACATGCTTTGTGTCAATGATAACAATGTCTTTCGCATATAAAGGGTTTTCAAACAAGAAAACTATCAATAGTAGGAAATTGTGAATGTAGCTATCATAAATGTCATCTTCAGCAATCCTAAATAGCTCAGAAAAGACTATCCCAGAAATAATGTCAATAGTGTATAACGAAATCAATCCTTCTTTAGTAAGGCATGTGTGTTTTCTATTAAAATAAACAAAGAGGACTTGATATAATTTCCAGCCATGACATACATGTTTAAATGACTGTCAATAGGATGCTATTTCCAATCAAAAGGAGGTGAAATGTAATTTCCCAACACAAAGTATTTTGCAGCCAAGGGAATAGCCAGAATGACTGTCCCAAACAAGATGATTTCCAGCCCTCAATTAGTAGACAACTAGGACTATCAAACTATAATAATTTCCAACCAAATAATAACTATCCAAAATGACAAATTTGAACTCCTACAATGACTATGTCTTGATGTTATCTTAGACTTTCAATAGGTAAGTATGTTTGTAATTTCAGAGGGGTTGGGAGTTGCCTTTAGGCTGCGGCTTAAGGAGTGATGTTAGGGAAATATAAGGAAGGTTGTTAAGGTAACAACTTGATAGACTATTAGGGAAGTATTTCAAGCTTTTTTTCGAATTAGGTTGAGATAGATTTCTCACAGCCAGAATGGTTTATCAAACACCTTCATGTAATCACACATGTGACTATCATCCTCTGCTATACTGTTGTTGGGACAATATAGCTTGATCTCAACACAATAATCATCACTATGATACCAAAGGTAAATTCTCCTCAATCATTTGATCAATTACGTCTAATTTCACTTCGAAATAGTGTGTATAAAATTTAAATTTATTTCCAGCATCATTTCCACTAGAATCAAGCCTCATCTTTCCAAACATATCTCAATATAAAAGATGGGTTTCATGCTTAAGAGGAACATTCAAGATGCCATAGGGATAGCCCAGAAAGTCCATCACTCTGTCAAGGAAACAAACAGACTTTGATTAAAAAGATAGACCTCTCCAAAGCATTTGAGAAAATTAACTGGATCTACCTCGGACTCCTACTTCCTTAGGTGGGGTTTCAATGGTGTTTCATTAAGATGGATGGAGGACTAGTTTTCCTTAGCCACTTTTTCTATTCTAGTTAATGGCTCGGCTTCACACTTTTTTATTGCCTCCAGAAGCCTCAAGAAAGGTTGTCTCCTATCTTCACTTTTATTCCTTCTAGTCACTAAAGTGCTTAGTAAATTGATACATGCAAAGGGCTCTAATGGGATCATTTTATGTATCAATACATCCCAATCTTTCCTAGTTACCCATTGTTGGCGCAACCCACCAACAAAGCCTCGTCGACAGGGGTTCCCATTATGTTGATGCCCAACTAGTGCGATCTCCATAAACACTAGACCAAATAGGTTTGACCCTACCCAGGAATACCTGCAAAGCGGAAGAAGTCTCACCTGAGATGTTGAGGGAGAGTTGTCGAATCCAAGTTTCTGGCAGTAAGAAAGGAGGGAAAGGCTCAACAACTTAACTTCATAATCAACAGATACTTTAGAAATAGAATCATGTCATTCATCATAGATTTATTAGTATAACCAGAAGATAGCTAATGGATCGCATCACTTCATTCATCGCAATAGTAATCAATCATTCATATAACAGATACCGTAAACATCCATCATTATCATCATAGATCATAAAAATAGGAAAGAAAATAAGAGACAAAAGCACTTTAGGGAAACATCCATCATGTCATATTACTTCCGTAGGATAGATTCACAATATGCAATACGTCTCCACAGTAGGAGACTGAAAACAGATCGACATAGACAGAGCCAAAAACCCGCTCACAATAGACACAAATGCAAAAAGATACCCAAAAATACAAGTTCTTCCCCATAATTCTCTCTCTATGTTCTTATCAAAAGTAACTCCCCAAAATCATGTTAATTATTGCAACTATAGCTCTATTAATAGGCTTGCGCCTTTACATCCAAGGTCCACTTCTAACTAACTTCTAACAAAATACTGATCTATATCTGCAAAATGTGGTCAATCGGTACAAAATTGCATAAATAATTCCAAAACAATTATTCTTCCATCTATCGCGTTGTTGTGGTCCTTTGTGATGGCTTGTGAGCTTGCGTAGCCTCCGCGGTGCTATGCAACTCACTCACCCAATACCCCTGCCAACACCCATCTCATGTTTGTGGAAGACCTTCTTTGTTGAAATGGCTCCACAAAAGAAGAAAAATTATTTGCCCATCTTCTATAACTATTTTTCCATGCTCCTGGAATGGAGATCAACAAAGAAAAAAAAATTCCTAAGATTCTATTTGCTTCCCCAATAAGGGCCATCAGCTGACCCACTTGTTTCTGAAGAGTCTGTATCTGCACATTGTGTTCCAATTGCTTCTCTTTATATACACCCATGAAAGCATATAATTCCATCTCCCATTTGTGGAGCTCCACAATACTTATTGCTACATCGATTACACAGTTATCATGGATGTTATTTTACTTCAAGACGTACTGAGAAAACTCCTCCATCCAGAGATTCCACCTGTTAGTCCTATTCACTACACTACACTGCCTCTGTGGTTTCCTTTCGACACCACTTGAGACAACACTCTAGCTCTTCCATTTCACATAGAATGCAGCAATCCTTATGACAATGACAATTTGTAATCTTAACAGAGAAACCAGAGCAACAAAACCACACACCTTCTCTAATACACATAGAGAACTAACCTATGAGAGGAGCCTCGACCACCCACTAACAACGTGATATAGTGCCAAAACATGAAATACCAGCATATGAACCTCTCACAGACCCAGTGCCAAACCAACCACACAAAAGATCTAGCCACAAATTACAGAAATCAAGGATACAAGAGGAGGAAGAATTACTATTTTTACAGTCCACTGAATGCACCAATAGCTACAAATTACAAACTTCCCTCTATGATGCTGGAAGTAGCGTCCATCTCCTTCGGGTAACTGTGACTATTCTAAGACCAACCATTCTCAATGAAATTTAAGATGTTGGGAGGGACCATCATATCCCCCTATTTTCAAGGATCTGTGTGTTAACCCGCATTCAATTTGCCTATTCTCCATTGTACTCCATATAAATTCTGGTGTATGCAAAGGAAAGCTAGGATCTGCAGAGTCGATACATAACTTGCCCCGTTCGATCATGGTTGCATGTTTTACCAAGTGTTGAATGGAAGAGGTCTCATGATATTAGTGTTAACACTATGGAGGGTGCATGTAGATACTAGAGACCTCTCTATTTTTTAATTTAATACCTTCATTGAAATGAACCCAATGATTGGCTTGCGAATCTACCAAAATGTTTTGTCCATGAAGAACATGGTAATACTCAATCCATTCAATACCCTGTGCTTTTTGAAGAATTTTTTGAACTAGACAACATAGGGGCTATTCTCCTTGGAAGGTGATTCAAATTTGAGATAGAGAGACCTAATAAGAATTTTGGAGTTCCATACTACTTTAGCTTTGTGAATGCTCTACTCTCATAATAATGATAGGCCTTGGAGTAAATCTAATGCTTCTTCCATATTATTAGAAGTGATGCCAATGCCTGATGCAAACTCAATGACTTGTTTTTGTTTGGGGTCAAAGAAAAACACATTTCCCGCCACCACACTTGACACCCTTGGTAAGTCAACTTAATTGCAAGCCCACAAAGTAGCAACTTCAATAAGTAACATGCCCACCTAATTACAATTCTACTATGTAGTGAACCACTAGCTCAACTGATGGTAATTGTCAATGAGTTAAATGACAAATTATTGTACTTTTAATATAGGAACAAAATGCAACCAAACTATAGTTGGTTAGTAGTTAGGAATATGGAATTGTACTTCGATTGGTAGAAAAGGTTGTTCTTTAAATTCCCGGATAGCAATAGAGGTTTAAAAATTAAGACCAAGTGTTGTACAGTTACTTCCTAATGCTCTGTCAGGAAATCAGTTTTTGATGTAGCAAAAGGAGATGATTGATTCCAATCTGGTTTAATGGTCAATGTGATTGTATGTGATTTCATTATATGTTATGTTTCCCCTTTTCTGATATATGTGAACCGTCCTAGGCTCTCGCAATGAACAATACTATACTTTTTATGAAAGTGAAATTTATGAAGATAAAAGGTCTTGCAGCAGCATACAGGGGCATCAAAACATTTTGCAGGACCCAATTTTTCTTTTTGTTCTCTTCTATTTCAAGCAAAACATTTTCCATGTGAACATTCAGCAAAATCCCACTACTCACTAAAAATTTAACTATTCCCTTTTGTTGAAGTGAAACAACTAACTAGGATTGTTTTTCAATATTCTTGTGTGAGAAATTTCGATTGAACTACTTTGAACATGTTTGACACTAAACCTATGAGGAAGTTTCTGTCTGAGCTAGAATCTTCAACACAGTGCATTGGCAGGCTGCTTTGTTTGGGGATGGGTGTGTTCTTGTTCAAGCATTTTTCCCAGTCTTTGGCATTGCCTGCAGATTACAACATTATTTATGTTGTGGAAACTCAAGTGTAAGTAGCTTCTTCTTTCACTTCTTTATGCAAAGATGAGGTTCTCACCAGATTTTGGAAAAACGAGTTTTGTTAATGAAACATGCCATGTTTTGGATCATTCAGACTACTCTTTTTATACCCTTCCTCTTTTTTTGTTGTGAGCATAAATATTTTTCTGTAATTTAACACATTTTTCAAAAAAAATCCTACCGTTTACAAATATTTAAACATAGATATGTTGTTTCCCCATTTCTAGAAATTCTCTAAAAGTGGCATAAGCAGTATACTATATTGTTTACCAAGCATACATACTACATACATTTTTCAATTCCAAAGGAGTTCTCATACCATAACTAGATCCAAGAAAGAGTAAGTGAAGTGGCAAAAATCTAATCATCTATGTGGACACAACTTTGTTTATTTTCCCCTATTCAAACATTGACACTTACCAATTTCCATTTCTCTTCTTCAATCTCTTGCTTGGGATCACTATCACCAAAAACGAATGAGAATACCTGAAGATGATAAAAAGTTAAATCAGACTGCATGTTATTCAATGCAGCAATAAGTCCCAATGTCAGTAACTAATCAACTATAGTTTTTGGTATGTTACTATTTCAAAAAAATTCATTCCCCCTTCTGTATTTCTTCTTCGTCTCCTGTAATAGTATGGATCCCAGTACCTGTAAGGATTTACGGAACAAAACATAAGGATTCATATTGGAAAGTTCAATCATACTTAGAATGAAGAGCAATATAATAGAGCTTATCAATGAAAACTTTAGTAGTGAAACTAGTGTTTTAACGTAGAAAATATTTGAAACAAATAGTGGTTCATAATTAACAGTAATGATGAAAGAAGTACTACATCGCTCTGCATTTTTACATACATAAGAAAACAAGGAATAAAAGGCTATAAAATTAACAAGTCTAAATTCTATCAAGATTTGGGAAAAAGACAAATAATGTTCAATTTGTTTTCAAGTTGTTCAAATTGGAGATAAAGAAGTCCACAGTGCAACTCACTGATATCTTATCCTATGAAAGTTCACTAATATTCAATAAACAAATTTATAATCCATGAAATAGTAGAAAGAATCACAATGCCATTGCATAACGTTTCCAGCTTTATTTACAAAAGCTGCATTTTATATTTCTATTCAAAAATGTTGCAAACCTAAGCATGACATGTGTATAGGAGACAAATGAGCCTATCTTGCTGAACTCTTGAACTGCACCTAGCATATCGATCTACTTTGCACAAAAGAGAAGAGCACCCTACTTTTAAAGCATACAGACTGTTCAGAAACATACATCATCTACAAATGACTGGCATGGAATAATCAAATAAGCACGTAGTCATCAATAATGTTTTCCACATTACTGAAAAGTAAGAAATTTAAAAATCACACAGCTAGAATAACTTAAGACGACTGTCTAGCTGAGACAAGAAGTTTCATGTTTGGTCAAATTGAAAAGAAGACATTTTAAAAATGCATACCCAATATGCAAATACTATATAATCCCATCGAATGTTAAACATTTATATCCAACCGAATAAAAAATTCTTTCTCAATATTTCATGGCCTATGGTTCAACGAGTAAGTAAATGGAAGGCATAGATATCAGTGCAACTTCCTAACAACTAATATTTATCCTTTTGGAAGCCTTCCACCTTGGAAGCTCTTTTTTCGTTTCAAGAGCTTGGGTAACTCCATTGCTTTCACCCAAAATAATAATCAAGGAAGCTCTCCACGAGAAGGAAAATATATCAACAATATTCATATTCCTAGAATACAAACGAGTGAGAATTTTGGACGATAGAATTTGGGGAAAGGAATCATTATTCTGTAAAGTTGATCAAACTCATATTTCAATCTCAAAGACAGAAATTTTGAATTGATTGCATTTGTGAATTAAGTGTGTGTGGAGATGTGACATTTGACAGTGTGATTCCAAAATATATAGTGAACACTTAGTGGGCAAGTAATAGAAATTATTCCTCTATGTGCATAAATATATAGTGAACACTTAGTGGGAAAGTAATAGAAAGCAACTTTACAAAGAACATTAACTATTGAAAGGCAGGTTTCTTTGGCAAAGAAAGTTTTAGAAAGAGGGGTCCAAAACCTTGCTTGTAGCTTGGGTTTTTATGATTGTTTAAGAATAGTATCAACTTTCAAGAGAAACAGTTCACAACATGGTTTAGAAGTATATATGGCATCATTGACTAGAATATTTATTTATCGAGAATGTTTCACTTCTCTTCATTCAGATTTTGGAACTGGAGAGATTGTATGTAATTAGTTGCTGCAAATAAATAGGTATGATCATTTACCTGTGCATAAATAGAGAATTTTCCATACATATGACAAAGGCTTTCAATGCCTAAATGATGAGTATTTTTCACGGGGACTTCACGTAGTGAACCTCTCACATAGCATGTGCAATCATGGGATATTAAAGAATACCCTTAATTTCCAGAGATATTGACCCAAAATATTTTTGTTGAAACCCCCTCCCAATACTTAAAACCTCCTCCCCACNGTCAACAAGTGAAGCCCCCATGGTATTTTTCAAACATATTACCATTTCTTAATATTAATAAGAGTCCATCACATGTATTATAGGCTATTTTGTCACTTTTTTTTAATAATAGCTTCAATTGACTATTAATAATCATAAAAATATGTGCATGGATAGATTTTATACCCCAAAAAAGAAGTCTGCAACAACAACCTCCATAAGCACTAGCAAAAGTAAAAATCTGACTGTCTAAATATAAAAAGTGCCCAAATGTCAAAATTGTCCAACCATCAGATAAAGCTTTGATAGATATAACTGAGTGAACCTGGTTCTTCTTTTCTCAAGCCATCTATGTGCCTTTCACTCTGATTTTAGAAGACAAAACATACAAATATTACCACTCATAATAGCACCTCCCTTGAGTTGATTAAGAATAGATCCAAGCATAAATAAAAACCCCAAAATGCACCCATCAACTACTTATTTGTATAGAGAATATGATAAATAATCACCCATAGTAGTGATCTTTTTAAGTGGATGAACCTAAAATGGGAAACCTAAAAATATGCCCTCCTCATAACTATAAGGTGTTTATTAGAAATGACTAAAAGATGATAAAATCAGCTTAATCATAACCTAGGTGGTGCATCCTATCTGAGATAACATGAATATAAAGCATTTATAGAAAGAAACTCGGTTGTTTTCACAACAAGTTCCCCCTCCTTTTGCTTCCAAAATAAAGATAAAGCATGCCAAAAGCAAGACTATCAACAACTCAGTCTTTTGAATGGATAAAGATGAGTTCGAGTGGCAAAGATGCTCCCAAACTAGTGCACCCTCTATACTTGGATAAAGAGGAGTTTCCTTGGCTAAAAGTATTCCCAAATCCATCTCTCCTTTTGAGTTGACAAGGACAAACATCATACCAAAAATATCTTTCGTGTAGAGTTCTCTTTTTTACTAGCTAAATCTAAATATGGAATTCCAATAATAACTCCAAGCAATGCACTTTTCTTCACTAGATGGTGCATATGGTCAATATATACCTCAAAATAGAATAACATGTGATCAACAAGCACCTCAAAATAGAACAATATGGGACACTCCACCCATCATCAGGGATTCAAATAAATCTTTGATAGATAGAATCGACTCTCAAGTGAGGATATGGAGGAAATAAATAGGGGACGAGTAGGTTAACCGTTTTGAAGGAAATAATAAATTATGATTAAAATTTATATTTAATAGGAGGCAATAACAAATTCTTAAAATATAAAATATGAATATGAATCCCTTGATGATGGGTGGACCATGGAGTGTCCATTAGAAACATTAAGAAGTTTGAAAATTCAGCACAGTTTAAATGCATAAATTTTCTACAACATGACTAACTGTGGAAACCTCTAGGCACAAATTCCAAGCCTTGATCATAGTGTTTGTGCAACTAAAATCCCATCAGAAACTCTATACAAATGGATAATCATTTACAGATGCAACATGACCTAATTGAGTTCATGAAAAATATAAATGAATAAATACTCAAATAAGCTTTATCAATGCATTGAATAAAACCTTGATATGTATATTTCCAAAAAATGTTATATCTCTTCAAAGGATCTGATAGATTACCTTCAGATCTCCATCATGCACAATAAGTTTTCTAGCTGTAAATGTAACCCCTCCAGCCAAGAAGCTAGAATGTTGGAATGTCCCCTCTCTTTATGCATCCACAACAAGAAAATTCAGCATGTTACAAAACAACATGATTGAAAACATAGATCCTTATAGGTATGATTCAAAAGGTAAGACTACATTTATAAATTCCATTAAAAATATAAAGAAGACCTTATGTTGAAAATTAAAACCCCATCATGGAATTGTTGATTAATCTAGTTGATTTTGAAATACCTTTCTAACATATATATTTTTGGCATACTCATTACCAATATCCAACATGACTCTACACTCCCTTTGGAAGTGTCATTCAACTATCCACTTTTCTTGTAGACGAGTTTACCATTTTGGGGAATGACCTTATAATGCTCCCTGTTGTTCTGCAGTACATGTGAGAAATAAATGAATCTCATAATGTTCATACCCCATTGCTTTCAACTATAGATCCAAGCTACCCAAAATTGCATGAATCAACTATGTTTGTGGGTGTGTTCGGTCTCCTACAAGAAATGAATGCACTCCGTTATTGACCTCAATCCAGCTGTACCCTGGATTATTTTTCACCATTTTTATATTTCATCATTTTTTTTACCTTGTCTACATCTTCCCAGCTACCTGCAAAATCATACATGTTTGATAGTACGGCGTAATTTCCAACACATTGAGGCTCGAACTTAAAAACTTGTTCATCTGCAATTTTTCCTATGTCGATGTTAGAATAGACTATGAAAGCACCAAGCAAAGCAACATATAGTTAAAATGGCATGTTTATTATCGCATTAAGTTCCTTATCGAGGTTCCCAACATGACCAAGTAGATACATCATGCATGCATAATGCTCAGCCTGTGAGGTAATGTAATAATGGTCTCTCATAAAATCAAAGTAATTTCAGCCTTCATCAACTATGCCTGCATGGCTGCAAGCAACAAGAACCCCAATACATGTAATAGGATATTTATTCATACCATCCTATTATATTTTTCAAAATACCTCAATCGCCTCCCTGACTCTCCCAAACCTACCATAGTATGCAACCATAGTGTTCTCCAAGAAACTGTATCTCGTTCACACATTTCATAAAACAACCGGTGTGCATGCTCCAGATTCCCACATTTAGTATACATGTCAACAAGCACATTTCCCACCATAACTTTAGATTCAAATCCTCTTCTCAACATATGGGCTTGGATTTGCTTGCCATATTGCAATGAGGTCATTCTAGTGCAAGCATCTGGAACACTAACAAAGGTGCCTTAGTATGGTTTAAATCATGTTGGTTGCATTTGTCAAAAGAATTTAAACTCATGCTATGAAAACATATGCTTCACGCAACCGGTTATCATTGCATTCTGTGATAGCATCATTTCGTTCACACATTCCTTAACATATGTTGGGCACTCTATAAAGTGTCTATAAATCCCTGTATTTGGCATACATATCAATAAACCCACAACACATAAACAAATTCATATCAAATCCAGTTTTAATGCAGCAGGAATGCACCTATTTCCCCTATTTCAATCCATCCTTGCTCGCACATGCATGTAAAATGTTGAAAATAGTAAATCGATTTGGTTTCATCCTTTTTCCCTCTACCATCATCAAGCAAAAGAGTACCTAAATATTTCCACCATAGCCATGTTGCACATATCCTGCTATCGTAGTGGTCTATGAAACCAAATTATGCACACGGATTTTGTCAAACATTTGGCATGCATCCTCAACACAACCAAACTTGGAACTCATGATGACAAGGTTGGCATTCAAATAAACATCAGGTTAGAACCCATTTTTTATCATGTGGCCATGGTTGTGTTTTCATTCTGCCAATGCTCTCGCCTCGATGAAAGTCTCTAAAAGCCTCCAATAAGTAATGGACTTTCATACAAAGCATCACTTGTTGAGAAGATTCAAAATGTGCAATGCATCCTCCAATATCGTTTCCTTCTTCCAATGCTCTCGCCTCGATGAAATTCTCTAAAACCCTGCAACCTACAATAAGTAATGGAATCTCATACAAAACATCGCTTGTTGAGAAGATTCAAAATGTGCAATGCATCCTCCAATATCCATCATAATTTTGTTCGAACTTTTGGCCAGATGGAGTTTTTTGGTTGGTTTTCTAAAAGGTTTTCCTTGAACAACAATGAAGACAAATTCTAGGTATTAATATTTCTCGCTTTTATTGGTATCGATGGTTTTGCTAGCTGTATTCGTAAATGGGGTTGTTTGTTCTTACCGCAGTCTATCCCTGTGGTTCCTATCAGAACAATTCTTGTAGAAGATATTGATCAGTCATATGCGTGGGGTTATTTTGATGGATCTGCTGCAGGGGATCCAATGATCTGTGGGGCTGGGGGTATTCTGTACATTTCCGATAGGCATCATATATCCTTCAAAGCAGGTTTAGGTTTGGGCACGGATAATTATGCAGAATTATGTGCACTTAAGCTTCTCCTTAGGCTGGCTAGGATGCATAATTTGGACAAAATTCAAATTTTTGGGGACTCCCAGCTTGTTATTAATTGGGCATCTGGTAAGTATAAATTACAAAATCTTGAATTAGCCTTGATTCTTCAAGAAGTTCATTATTTATCAGACAGTTTTGATCATGTGTCTTACAAACACATTTATAGGGAAAGAAATTCCAAAGCAGATTTATTGGCAAAAGCAGGGGGTAGCATTCATGAGGGTTTTTGGCATACATTTGAACAAAATGAGGCAGATTCCACAGAAACTTTTCAGGTCTTCTAAAGCAGATGTAGAGTGCTGTCTGTCATATGACAGATTGCTGGTTCTTGATGAATTTCCAGAAATGATGCCATGGCTGACTTTGAGGTGCCTTCGAAATTGGTGATCTTTAGCAACATTATTCAGAGCTTGATTTGCGGGCTGGTTGGCCTCTTATATTTGGTACTGAATGAATTTGGAATACTATGTTTTTCATCTCTGGATAATCTGGAATTGACCTTTTTTAGCTGCTGTTTTTTTTTATCAGCATTTAGACTTTTCTGAGACCTTTTCAGCATGCTAGTTCTGCTCTGATTTTTTGCTACTGATCACATTTTTTTTTGATCTGACCTGATTTATCAGGAGTGATGATATAAGTCTGCTATGATCAGACTTAGTTTATTTCATGTACTATTGTTTCTATCTGTTGGAAAGGATTTAGTGAACTTTATGATATGATGATCTATGAACATTAGATTTGGATTGTGGATTTGTGCTTTTTGAGGCAAATATTGTAACTGACAACATTTTTGTTGTAATTTGTATAATGGACTATGAGAGCCATCTACTAAAAGTGAATAAAGTTATTTACGATTTTTTTCTTTGGAAAAAAAAAATGGGGTTGTTTGACGTTCATGCCACCCAAGCTTAAATTTGTTATATTTTGAAGTATTTGAGTCATTAATAAGCGCACATTATTTACATTACACGTGGAGTTGATACCGACCTTTGTTGCTTTCTTTATGGAGATTGAAGTGGGTCAAGCCTTACACCCATGATTTAAACCAAGTTTCCAAGCTTGTCTTGAAAGCGCTATCTTTTGAAGGATTTGTTTGCCATGTTGGATTAAAAGGGTCCTTTTGTACCGACTTGTCTTGAATATATTACCCGCTTTAATGTCATTTGTTTTACTTACATTTAAGTTTATCGCTTAAAATAAACTTAAAACTTATAAAACTTATATGTGTAATATTATATATTTTATATGGATAAATTAAAATATATAACATATATTAAATTTTAAGTTATTATGAATTACGGTGTTTCCATAATATGACACGGAGATGGTTAATTATAATATTTTATGCACGTGTGTCGCACCATTCATTATGTAAGGTTGCTTTAATCTTAATAGTGTAATAAGATTAATTAAAAAAGTTACGTTGAAGTAATATTTTTTTATTTATATAAAAGATATTTTAGTTTTTTTTTATATAAAAATTATGGTTAATAAGTTTTAGCCATGTTATAAGTAATCATTTGGAATTAATGCTGAAGAGCAACCAAGAGATGCAAATGCTTTTATTATATTTTGGGAGGTGTTTAAGTTAGGAGTTTTGAGTTATTTTATTGATTGGTTTTCTTAATTATAAAGAAAAATAAAATAAGTTATTGTAAGTGTAAATTATATTATTGTTGTTAAAGTTGTTAAATATATATATGGTTAGTTATGTGATAATATTTTTTTAATTATAAGGAAAAAAATAACTCATAATAATGCTTTTGTTAATTTTTGTAATTAATGTCATTTAATATATGGTTGTTTATGTAATAATAATTGTAAATTAATTTTTTCAAATATAGGTAAAACATTTGTCCAACTTGGGAAATGAATTTTTCGATATCCTAAATACTAAAGATAGAACGGTCTATACATGTCATGAGATAGTAAGGCTCATGGATATTCATAGATACTAGGTGTCACATTGCTACAACCTACCTAATCTTTTCTTGAACTTGAGCACCCGTCATGCTCATCTTGGCTCTTGAGGTCATGTGACACTGGCCTGCCTCAGCCACAACCCAAGGCATGACCTTCATGTGCCTACTACACCCAGACTACCATAACTTTGCCTTTAATTACAATGCTAAATCAAAACAAAGTCCTACTCAACTAAGTTCATCTAACATCAGGAACACCTCTAACTATAACCAAAACAATCATCAAATCCTTCATGTTAGTTATTGAGCACTCAGTCTATGCAGGTCTCAAACTTGTGACCTTCAAATGTCAATCCCAAGACCAGAAAAAAACCAAAAAAAACTCTACAAAGTCCAAGAAATATATTGAGGACTACAAACAATTTATGAATAAAAATTGATTCTCAACCCTAAACCATTCCATAATGAGAATATCTATGCATCACACCAATAGGTGTGTCACATCCCTGTCCGTCAATCTGGCCAACAGAAAGGGACGTGAACTAAATATGGGCTTCAAAATTTCGCTCCATAGCAATATTTTAAATTCATAAGATGTAAAATGTGTGTGCAAATGCATAATAAAAATATACAGGAGAAATAACCTTGCCGCCATAACTTTCCTCTTGAGGCAAAAACATAAAAAAAAAAAAATTAAATGAAAAGGAAAAGAAAACAATGGGTAGAATAGAGACCTAATTTAATTATTGTCTTAAAAAATTGTTTCAAACCCACTCCTAGTTTAGTAGTGTATCAAGCGTTTTTTTATCATGATAGTTAAATTGGTGTCAATATCTAAGTTGTGACACATGAGGGGGCATAGAATTTACTAAATTCTAACACAACAGATGGATTCAGAGACCCCCTCTGAATCCATATGTTGTGTTAGAATTTAGTAAATTGTAGAAATTCATTGTCAAAACTATAATTTTCCATTGTTGGAGTGACAAATAAAACTAACCAATTGTTATGTGGCCATTTTTAGTCTAGATATCCTGTGACCAAATTTGGTCATTTATCTTGGTCTTTTTCAATTTAGTTTTTTCACATGACCAAAAGTGGTCATTTATCTTGGTCTTTTTTTGTTAGCTCACTTAAATTTATCAATTTTGGTCATTTATCCCTTGAAAAAAACTGCGGTGACCAAAAGTTTTGGTCTCTTGGTCACTAATCTCTCATTTTCCACTAGTGGTTATAGAGTTGTCTTCAATGAAGACCAAAGGGAAAGAAAGGGTAAAAGATTACAACCAGAGGTTTTCATATTTGAAAGACAGAATTCGTGCTACTGTTCTCCCTTTTGAGGAATTATTGGTGGTGTGTTATATCAACAGTATTCCGAACCAAATAGCCATGTGGGTCAAAAGGGCTTGCAAGGAAACATTGCAGGAGGCTTTCTGTGAAGCCATCCAAGAATAAAAGGACATGTTCTGCCTTAAATACAACCCCGACACATCAGCTGAGCAGGCATCCACCTCCCGTAAGAAAGTTCAAAACTTTCCTAATACCACTGTTACAAGTCAAGATCCTTTCAATATGAATGACATGAAGAGGCTCCTTCAAAAAATGTCCAATGAGATGGTAGATTTGAATAAAAATAATAATGAAAATCAAACTAGTAATAGGGGGTTTGCAAGGCCACCTTTCTGACGGCCTAATCAACCTCCTTAAAATCCACCACCTCCCAATCCTAGTTAAGGATTTACTTCAAAATAAAAAATTTCTATTTTAAAATTTGTGGCTGTAGGAACATAAGACACCCGTGAATCCTCTGATGATTGAACAAACCAGGTTGCACAATCACCCCAGAAGAAGAAGAAGAGGACCAGTAGGTTAGCACTGTAAGTTTCTTTTCTGAAGAAGAAGAATAAGAACTTGACATAGTTTTAAATTTACAACATACTCATAACACTAGATCCAAAGGGCCATCTTCGCAGGAACCACCACCTACAATATCGGTTCCCAAAAAAAGTAAATCCCAACCGCAGAAGGATACTGTCATTCCTAAACCTAAGTACTATTTTGGTTGAAGATTTAAAAAGATTCGAAGCTAATATCTCATTATTTGATCTTCTCAAAATCCCTTCTATAAGATATTCCCTTCCTAAAAGCATGATAATCAAACAACCGAAGGAAACTCAAAATAATAACCTTGACTCTTTTCCTAAACCAAATAATCAGAAGCCTGGAAGCAAGAGGATTCCTCCTTTCTTACTTACATTTGAAATTTTCAACAGGACTACGCACAATTGCATGATAGATTCAGGCACCTCATCAAATGTGATGCCTCTCTCTGTCTATAAGAAGTTGAATGCTACTTGGGAACCCTGCCCTATCCAAATTGTCCAGTTGGACAAATCTAAAATTAAAGTAGTAGGAAGGTTGAGAAATGTTCTACTGAGATTGTCTGCAGATCCCAGAATTCATCAGATGATTGATATCGTGATCACAGACATCCTAGAAACTTATGGAATGTAGTTAAGTAGAGATTGGTCTAGAAAGATTAAAGGTTACTTTACCACCAATTGGTCTCACCTGTGGTTACCCCTAAATGGACGACCCAATAAACTTAAAGTTAATAAGGAACCATTAATGAAGCAAATGGTGACTGATCTTGATGGCTCCAATGAATTTATCTCTTACTTCAGTGCTCACATAGAACACTTCACATTCGACACATTCTTTGGAGATATTCGTGTTGATGTTTCGCCAGTAGAGAATGTACAGAATTAGTCCTGAATTACTCATGTTACTTATGTAACATTCTCTTTTACCATTGTACATAATGTTTATAATGTAAATACTAATTGCAGGATTGACCCTGTTATATGGACTTGATTCTTTGATGGCTCCATGTCTAAAGAAGGAGCTGGTGCAAGTTGTATCCTCATTGATCCAAACGGGACCAAAACTATGATTGCGTGCAGAATGGAGTTCGAGTGCACCAATAACGTATCTAATTACAAGGCATTGGTCAAAGGACTCAGAAAGGCCATTGACATGGGTGCAAAGGTAATTTAATGTGTAGGAGATTCTGAGATTATAGTAAAGCAGGTGAGAAACCAGATACATTGCTTGTCTCCTCGTTTAATCAATTATCAGAAGTTGATCAGGGATCTTAATAACTCCTCTTTAGCATTCAATATTAAGTCAGACCCTAGATCATAGAATTTCGATGCTTATCTTCTAGCCAATACTGCATCTAGGTTGATCCCTCCTGAAGGTTTGCCTCCACAAACCTTTTCAATTGAGTTGATTTACAGGCCTTCCATTCCAGAAAATGTCACAAACTGGAAAGTATTCGACGACGACCAGCAAATACTGGACTTTGTTTCATCCCAGGACAACTTTCAAGGTATGGCTATTGATGAGGCTGAGCATGAAAAACCCTTGTCTGATCCTTCCAATATTATCTCGAAGTCGGTCATTAACTTAGAAAAAAATTATGGTCTACAATACAAGTTTAGGAAAATGACCAACTGTAAGACCCAAAGCTTATCCCTCAACTATGAAACTGTCAATCTGGTAACTGAATAGAATCCCTACTTCATCAGCCTTAAAATCCATTGTTCTGATGAAGAAAAGAGAGACTTTATCAATTTATGCAGGGAATTCATTGACATCTTTTCCTAGATGTATGGCCAACTCAGAATTTTTGATACCAGCATCATGTACCACAATATCTAGATGAAACCAGAAGTGAGACTGTACCAGCAGAAGCTAAGGAATATGCACCCCAGCTTGGAACCTTATGTGAAGAAAGATATCGATAAGTTATTGATGGCAAGAATCATATTCCCTATCAGACATACACGTTGGATTTCCAACTTGGTACCTGTTCGAAAGAAGAATGGGGAAATCAGGATCTATGTTGATTTCAAAAACTTAAACAGAGCTTCTGAGAAGGACACTTATCATATTCCTCCTATAGAGCATATCCTACAGAAGGTAGTGGGTTTTGAGATGTTCTCACTCCTTGATGGCTTCTCAGGGTATAACTAAGTCCTAGTTCCCCCCAATGACCATCTTAAAACAACTTTTCGAACCCCTTGGGAAACATTTTCTTACAGGAGAATGCCATTTGGGATGATAAATGTAGGAGCTATGTTCTAGAGAACTATGGATATATATTTCAGGGGCTTAATAATAATTATGTCATTGTATATTTAGATGATATAACAATTTATTCTAGAAAATGACATGAACATTTGTCTGCTCTGAAACAGGTGTTCGAACTCTACAGGAAATATGGGATTTCCCTCAACCCCAACAATTATATCTTTGTGATCACAGAAGATAAGCTATTAGATTTCATTTTGTTAGGATTATTAATCCTCCCTTGTCCAATTTGGCTATATGTCTAAATCGGGAGTCCATCTAGTCTATTTTTAGTCATTAGCACCATTGGGTCCATTTGGCCTAATTGGAGCACTTGTTTTAGTTACTAAAGTGTGGGGAACACTAATTGAGGCTTACTTCCACTGATTTCACTTAATTGCATCAATTTAGGAGCCTCCTAGACCAATCCCTACAATTTAGGAGCCACTGGGAGTGCCAAAACCAACCAAGATCAGTTCAGTTCAATTGATGACTAGTCAAGCTAAGTTAGGAGTGAGTTACATTCAGTTATAGTCCTCTACATTCAGTTAGCACTAGGTTTACTTGACTGCACTCAGGAGGGGCACATTTCTCACCTACCACAGTCAGTTAGCCTTAGTCAACACTAAATGTAACACTTGAGTTGTGTTTTAGAACTCCGATGAACTCTGGTTATGGTTTAGACAAGGTTAGTTAACTATTGAGTCCCCTGATAGTGATTTAGACAAGGTCTTGGTTACCTACAGTCAAGTAGAGTCTAATCAATTCGAATTTCCTCATGTGGATTCAAATTTCTTATGGCTATTAAAGCCATTGTAATTCATTGTAATGATTATCTAATTACTTTTTTATTAATGAAAAGCATTCATAGCTGCAAGCCATTTTTGTACCGTTTCATTCTTCAATAACTGAGTAAATTGCGTGATCTATCATGTGAGTTGTGTGTTTGTCCATATATCTATGTGCTCAATTTAATATGGTATCATAGCCTTGGCGGAGAAGGCACTTCTCCTCCTCAGATCTCCTACTGGATCATTTTTTGAGCAAAATTGCTCCTTCTAGCACTGCACTAGAAGCGGAGACTTTACCACTTAATACCCCAAGAAAAAGAATTGTTGATCAAGCTTGCTTGATTAACTAAGCTGAGTGTGAAGAAAATTACAAAATTGTAGGTTGTTTGACCTTATGGTGCCATTTTTTCTGTTTTGTAGGTACAACTTCGAAATGAATTCATCAGTTCCTATTCTCACCCAATCCTCAGACTATTATGAATGGAAGGTGAAGATGACTGTATTTATGAATAGACAAGATCTCTATTGGGTGTCTAACGGATTCGGTAGAAAGTATTTTGAGAGTGAAAATGACTGGCTAAATGCAAAGGATGCAGCTTTTGAAATAATGAAACTGGCTCTTTCTCCTAGCTTGCGCTACCTCAGTAGATCTATTAAAGATCCATAGGAACTCTAGACAATATTGGACAAAACCTTTGGAATGATTGATGAGGATCATAATGTTAGAATTTCATCATTAAGCTAGCATTATATTAGGATCTTTACTGAGATAATAACAAGCACAACAATCAAACACAAGAGACAATGAACACAGTGTTTATCCTCGGGGAAACCATAAATGGAAAACCCCGCAACTTCCTTAGAGATAGAATGAGCACCAAAATAGTAAAAGCCCCAAAATAGTAAGTGATCTCCGAACAGCATTAATCTTCTTCTTATCTAGCCCCAGTAACTTCTCCTTCCTCAACTATGTGCTACACTTGAGTGTGTATGACTTGTGTGTTAAACAGAGATCCCAGATCTCTATTTACACTAATCCCAGCATGACTAAAACCATACTAGGGTCGACCTCTACTTGGAGAGTCTAATAACCCTAGTGCCCTGGAACTGCAGGGACTTTAACCCTTACACATATGGAGGGTTACCCACTATGACTTGACATGAATTATTTACATTATTGATTCTCCTGATCGGAACATCGGGGCATGACAACATGACTCAATTATATTATAGATACATCCCAGATAAACATCGGGTTACAATACATAAGATACATAGATGAATACATTCCGAAGTTACAAATACATTAACACTCCCTCTTAACTAGGAAGGTATTCTTTCGACACAATTTTCAGCACTGGTCTTCTTCTCTGTATCAACTGGATCATCTCGTCATCTGCGTCTCAGGTCTTCTGAGTCTTCAATTCATCTTCATTTTCAAGTCATCTTCATCTTCAAGTCATCTTCATCTTCAAGCCATCTTCTAGTCATCAGATCTGGATCATCTCTTGATCTGGATCATTATGGGACATCATCATTGGATCTGGATCATCATGGGACATCATCATGAGGCATCATCACTGGATCTGGATCATCACTGGATCTGGATCATCATCACTCGATCTGGATCATCACTATTGGATCATCATCACTCGATCTGGATCATCACTGGGCATCATCACAGGTGCTATCTCTTGATTCTTCTCATCATTGGAACCTCTACAAAGCCAGTCCTTTTTCATACGGGATGTATCATCTCAGAGATGGTCCTTTTTCATACCAAATGGGGAAGCTACTCAGAGCTAGTCCTTTTTCATACTAGATGAGCCTTCCTAGAGCTAGTCCTTTTTCATACTAGGTAGGTCATCACAGAGCTGGTCCTTTTTCATACCAGATGAGGCATCATAGAGCTGGTCCATTTTCATACCAGATGTTGCAGCTACTCAGAGCTAGTCCTTTTTCATACTAGATGAGCCTTCCCAGAGCTAGTCCTTTTTCATACTAGGTAGGGCATCACAGAGCTGGTCCTTTTTCATACTAGATGAGCCTTCCCAGAGCTAGTCCTTTTTCATACTAGGTAGGGCATCACAGAGCTGGTCCTTTTTCATACCAGATGAGGCATCATAGAGCTGGTCCTTTTTCATACTAGATGTGGAAGCTACTTAGAGCTAGTCCTTTTTCATACCAGATGAGCCTTCCCAGAGCTTGTCCTTTTTCATACTAGGTAGGGCATCACAGAGCTGGTCCTTTTTCATACCAGATGAGGCATCTACTCAGAGCTAGTCCTTTTCCATACTAGATGAGCCTTCACAGAGCCAGCCCTTTTTCATGCTAGATGTGGCATCCACATATACCTGACAATGGAAGGAACCAATCCTCTCACCATGTCACAGCCCTTACATCCGACCATGGAAGGAACCAATCCTCTCACCATGTCGGAATGGCACTGCACTCCTATTTGATCATGTAAGGAACTAATCCTCTCACCATGTCAGAATGGCATATCATGGACACATCACTTCCTCTTGGGAGGAACCTTGATCTGGAGAACACCAAGCTTCTCCCTAAAGTACCGAAACTTCACCTTAGCCAATGGCTTAGTCAACACATCAGCTATTTGTTCGCTCATCGCAACATACTGGAGCTTCACTGCTCCTCTCTGCACCATATCCCTAATATAGTGATACTTGATCTCAATATGCTTCGACTTGTCATGGAATACTGGATTCTTGGACAACTTTACACAGCTCTGTTTGTCACAGTATATACAAGTAGCATCTAACTAGAGATCAAACAAATTAGACAGTAGCTTCCTCAACCATACTGCCTCACAACTAGCTAAACAGGCTACAACATACTTTGCTTCAGTTGTACTCAGTGCCACACATGATTGCTTCCTGCTAAACCATGAGATCACACCTGATCCCATACTGAAGCAACACCCTGAAGTGCTCTTCCTATCGATGGCACTGCCTACCCAATTTGAATCAACATAACCCTCCAGGTTAATCTTTTGATCAGATTTATACTTGAGCCCATAATCAACCGTACCCTTCAAGTACCTTAGAATATGCTTTGCAGCAGTCAAGTGAACATGTCTCGGATCTGTCAAGTATTGGCTCAAGGTGTTCACAGCAAAGCAAATATCTGGTCTTGTGTTTTTCAGGTACATCAAGGACCCAATCATCTGACGATACATCGTGACATCAACTGTCTTTGATGAAGCATCACCCAATAGCTTCAGGTTTGATGCCATAGGTGTGGTCAATGCCTTGCATTCCATCATCCTAAATCTCTTCAGGATCTCTACTGCATACTTTCCTTGTCCAAGAAAGATTCCATCTATAGTCTGCCACACCTCCATACCTAGGAAATAGTGCATCATTCCCAAGTCCTTCATCTCGAACTCAGCAACAAGCTTTCTCTTCATATCAGCAATCAACCCATTCATACCTGTCACAAACAAATAATCTACATATAGTAGAAGTATCACTGGGTTGCCACCTTCCACCTTGTATTAAAGGTTGGAATCTGCTTTAATCTTGGTAAAGCCCAAACTAGATAGAAAGATGTCAATTCTGTCGTACCATGTCCTGGGTGCTTGTTTCAGACCGTACAGGGCTTTCTTCAATCTACACACATGAGATTCCCTGTCATGTGTCTCAAAACCGAGTGGCTATTCTACATACACTTCCTCTTCTTCTACACCATTCAAGAAGGTAGTCTTGACATCCATTTGGTGTATCTTCCATTTCATTACTACAACCAGAGAAAGTACCGATCTGATGGAAGTGTATCTGGCTACAGGTGTAAAGGTTTCTTCATAGTCTATTCCTTCTTTCTGGGAGAACCCCCGAGCCATAAATCTTTCCTTATACTTTTCAATGCTACCGTCTGCAGCATGCTTAATCTTGTAGATCCATTTGGAAGTTACTACTGACTTCCCTTCTAGTCNAAACCCCGAGCCATAAATCTTTCCTTATACTTTTCAATGCTACCGTCTGCAGCATGCTTAATCTTGTAGATCCATTTGGAAGTTACTACTGACTTCCCTTCTAGTCTTGGGACAACATTCCAATTATCATTCTTCATGATCGATTGATACTCTTAGATCATTGCATCCTTCCATTCTTTCTGATCTGCTGCTTCTTCATACTTGGAAGGTTCTTTATCAATGAAGTCACATAGTAGAGCTACATAACTCGAACATGATCTGGTCCCTTTTCTTTCTCTGAGATTCTCTTCTGGAACCCCAAATATTTCCGCACCTTGGATAATCTCTCGTACCCAAGCAGGTTTCCTCTTGTGAGGATTCTTCTCCTGTGGTGGATCTATAGGTCTTTGTGGTTCTTCAAATTCTCGATCTTCTTCTTGAGTTTCTTTGTTCATGATTGTATCATGAATTCTGGGAACTTCTGCTTCTTCAGGTTCTTCCACAGGTTTCTTTCTAGATTTGATGTAGGCTGAATCTTCATCAAATGTTACATCCCTGCTGACATCAATCTTTTTGAATCCTGGGAAGTATATTCTGTAATCCTTCGAGCTTTCAGAGTATCCCACAAAGATACCCTTCTTTCCTGAAGGATCTAATTTTGTTCTCTTCTCTTTTGGAATGTGTATGTACATAGGACAACCAAATATTATGAGATGGCTGACTTCTAGTTTCTTGCCGGAGAAGACTTCTTCAGGAGTCTTGTTCTCGAGTACTCTATGTGGAGTACGGTTCTGTACATACACTGCCATTCTGACTGCTTCTACCCAAAGGTGCATAGGAAGATCTTGATCATGAAGCATAGCTCTTGCAACTTCCATGATGGTTCTATTCTTCCTCTCTGCAACCCCATTCTGTTGTGGATTGTAAGGAGTAGACAACTCCCTCTTAATCCTTGAGTCCTTACATAATTCCTTGAACTCATTTGAAGTGAATTCTCCGCCATTGTCTGATAGAAAAGTCTTGGTCTTCTTTTCAGTTTGGTTCTTGATCAAAGCTTTCAATTCCTTGAACTTGCTAAACACTTCATCTTTATTATTAATGAAGTAAATCCATGTCTTCCTAGAAAAATCATCAATAAAAGAAACATAGTACACATACCCTCTTAGTGAGTTTGATGACATTGTTCCGCACACATTGGAGTGGATTATTTCCAGGATTCCTTTTGCTTTACTTTCGCTACTTGGAAATGTCTTCTTTGTATTCTTTCCTTTCGCAGATCCCTTGTAGACCCCTTCATGTTTTTCTTGTATTTCTGGAAGACCTTCAACAACTTTTCTTGCAAGTGGTAGTGCTCTGTAATGCACATGTGCAAGCCTTCTATGCCATCGTTCATTTGGTTCTACTGTGTCATGAACCAAAGCTTGATCTGGTTGACCATTCAACTTGTATAAGCCTCCTTCTTGTTCTTCGATCACAATTGCATCATCAAAAGTCTTTCCTTTTGGCCACATGAGAAATTGGCCATCTACAAAAGAAACCCTCATTCCTTTTGCATCCAATGCAGATATGGAGAGGAGGTTCTTCTTTAGACCTGGAACAAATAATACATTCTTCATATTCAAAGACTTTCCAGAGTCTAGTTTATAGAAGGATTCACCACTACCTTTTATTGGATATTGGTAGTCATCCCCAAGTTTCACCTTATGAGGTGACTCATGTTCAGATAGCTTTACAAATGATTCTTTGAATCCTGTCATATGCTTGGAAGCACCACTGTCTACAAGCCAATCATTGCTTCCATGTGAAACAGTTCCCGTGAGAGCAGAGATCAGTACATATTCATCCTCACTTGAAGAGTCATCACTTTCTTGTTTGATTCTCTTTGAAGAAGGTTCATCATCCTCTGCAGCATGGGCACGATGTCTTCTCTTGTTTCCCTTCTTCCTTATATTTCTTTTGTTAGGTAAAAATTTGGATATGTGACCTTTTTCATCACATGTGTAACATCTAATGGTACTTAGATATTTTCTAGAGTGTGAGGTCTTACCTTTGGAGTGATAATTGTTCCTCCTGTTTTTCTTGGAGTGAACTGTGAGAGCTTGATCTTCACTACGCATCTTCTCTTCTTGAGCTACTATCCTAGATTCTTCTTGAGAGCATTATTCCCATAACCTTCTGAACTTGACTAATTTCTTTGTGGCACAGATTCCTTGAATGAAAGAGTCCCATGATCTAGGGAGACCATTCAAGGTGGTCATCACAATCTTTGCATTTTCCTCTTCTTCATCTACTGCTTCTAGCTGCTCTTTGATCTGAGAAACCCTTGTAAATTAAGACTTAATAGTCTCAACATTCTGTATCTTCACATTCTTCAATTGGTTTCTCAAGGTCATCTTCCTGTTAATGTTCTTCCCTTCAAACAATTTGGTTAGGGCATCAAACATAGCTTTAGGTGTCTTAAGGGAGGATACCTGTGGTATGAGATGATCCTTGATAAAATCAGCAATGATTCTCTTTTCAATAACCATCTTCTTCTTATGCAAGGCCTTAGCCTCATCTCCCTTTGGGACTGCAACCTCTTCATTGATATAGGAGTCTAATTCATTCTCTTCCAGGACCAGGGAGATCCTATACTTCCAAGCTCAGAAGTTATCAGCTCCCTCAAGCTTTTGATAAAGCTTGGTATGATGAGACATCTTCAATTGAGAACCTCAAATGGAAATACAAAAGATTTAGATCTTACCAGGTTCAAGATGTCGGATCTGAAACTTGAGCTGAAATCCTGTAGAGCTGGTTCAGGAGAAAATTAGGGTTTTTCTTTTTCAGAGTTCTGTCCTTCCAAATGCCTTGAAATTTGTCCCTAACTTTGATTTTGGGGAGGAGATCAATCCAGGCCTAGGCTCACTAAAAAATTCCTCTTCTATGAAAAGCCCTAATTTTCGATAGTAGTGACAGGTCCAAAACTGAAAAACCTCAGAATTGGATTCTGCTTCGACATAAAGATGTGCCCTAAGGAGGAGAGTTGTTCCACCTTACTTTTACTGAAAATATGTGGAGGAAGATCCACAAACTAGGAATCCCTAGTTCCTGCAGCTACACAGTGTCTTCTTCTCAGGTTAGCTCTAATACCATGTTAGAATTTCATCATTAAGCTAGCATTATATTAGTATCTTTACTGAGAGAATAAAAAGCACATCAATCAAACACAAGAGACAATGAACACAGTTTTTATCCTTGGGGAAACCATAAATGGAAAAACCTCGCAACTTCCTCAGAGATAGAATCAGCACCAAAACAGTAAAAGCCCCAAAATAGTAAGTGATCTCCCAACAGCAGTAATCTTCTTCTTGTCTAGCCCTAGTAACTTCTCCTTCCTCAACTATGCGCTACACTTGAGTGTTTATGACTTGTGTGTTAAATAGAGATCCTATATCTCTATTTATACTAATCCCAGCATGACTAAAACCCTACTAGGGCCGACCTCTACTTGGAGAGTCTAATAACCCTAGTGACTTGGAACTACGGGGAATTTAACCCTTACACAATCAGAGGGTTACCGAATATGACTTGACATGACTTATTTACATTATTGATTCTCCCGATCGGAACATCGGGGCATGACAACATGACTCAATTATATTATAGATACATCCTGGATAAACATCGGGTTACAATAAATAAGATACATAGATGAATACATTCCGAATTTACAAATACATTAACACATAATAGCACTTTGGAGAGCACATCCAACACCATAAGCATCCTTGATCCAAAAATATCAGCCTCCACTCTCTCTGATGAAGTTGTTCAAGATGAAGAAGAAGCAGAAGCTTCTACACAGTCAATTCGAATTGAAGACAGTCTCCATGCAATGACTCCTTCTCTTGATGCTCTGGAAGTTTATGAGATCTCTGATATCTCATCTCCTCATATGGTTGAAACAGAAGAAGACATTTGAATCTCTGATATTGAAGAAAAATACTGCTGCACTTCCATGCAAACATTCACCGGTGATTTTCCTTTGAATTTTGTGCAATATTTACCAGTAATTGCTTCTAAAAGTGAAGAGAAATTTGATTTTTATCCCTCTAATGTTGTTGCTGGTGTGAAAATATGTGATACCTTGGATATTTTGGAAGAAATATCAGATTACCAAAGTGATCCATTCACTCCCCATGATCTAGTTTTTCCAGCAAATTCCTGCAGGATTGCATGCACCAAAATTCAGAATTTTGAAGAAGAAGAAGAAAGTTGTGCATCCACCGTCTCGGTTAACCATTTATTTGAATCTGATATTAACCTTATTGGATCTAATATGATATTATTTGGATCTAATATGATATTTATTTGTTTAATATATCAAATTCATGATCTTTCAGTACTACTTGTAGTTGTTCTCATCAACAGTGTGAAGAAACAAGTACCGCAAGTCTGCTACAAAACTGCTGCTGGGGATTTGATTCCATTTCACAGTTTTGGACCTGTTTTGAACCTATTTAGATCTAATTTAATTTCTTATCTGATATTATTTGGTTCATATTTTAAAATCCAATAGCTTTCATTCATGCTTGTAGCTGCTCTCACCAATTCCGGTGTGAAAAATCAAGTACCTCACTTTCTCTTCAAAACTGCTAATGGGGATTTGGTGTTAGTTTCATCATATGAGGTTGCTGATATTTTATTATGTGATTCATTATCTATTTCATAATATATATCAGACTATGGAGCTCAAGAATTCACTCTCAACAGTCCCAGTGCTTCTCTACCATTGATCACATGCTCATCTCCTCACAGAACCGGTAAAGAGGAAGATTTTCTGCATTCGCCTAGACACTTGCTCCTAACACTTGGGGCTGTTATTACCACTCATGGTTTGCTGTTCATGGCTGCAAAATATCAGTTTCTTGAGTGTTTATCACATGTTCTGAATCCTCAAGAACCTTTTCTCACTTATCAGTTGACTTCGGTTGCTCTACATGGGTCCAATCTTCATCCGGCAGCTATCTATCTTTCTGATTTAGTTGAACATATGATTATTATTCCAAAGAGGAAGATTCCTCCAAACATAATTATGGAGAGGTTCACATGCTAGGCCCCAGGATACCTGTGCATAGAAGAACCAAATTGATCCTGATTCTACCTGCTTAATTCGAGGGGGTGATTTTTTCCCATGTGGTTTTTTCCCAAGCACCTTGTTTTTGAGCAGTTACTTTACTTTACTTGATGTAATGGGTGACCTATGGTCTTATTTACCAGGGCCCACAGATTTTCCAAGTTAGCATTCAGGAGGGGTGTTAGTATTATTAATCCTTCCTTCTCCAATTTGGTCATATGTCTAAATCGGGAATCCATCCATTCTATTTTTAGTCATTAGCACCATTGGGTCCACTTGGCCTAATTGGGGCACATGTTTCAGTTACTAAAGTGTGGGGAACACTAATTGAGGCTTACTACCACTGATTGCACTTAATTGCATCAGTTTAGGAGCCACTCAGAGTGCCGAAACCAACCAAGGTCAGTTCAGTTCAGTTGATGACTAGTCAAGCTAAGTTAGGAGTCAGTTACATTCAGTTCTAGTCCTCTACATTTAGTTAGCACTAGGTTTACTTGACTGCACTCAGGAGGGGCGCATTTGTCACCTACCACAGTTAGTTAGACTTAGTCAACACTGAATGTAACACTTGAGTTGTGTTTTAGAACTTCGATGAACTCCAATTATTGTTTAGACAAGGTCAGTTAACTATTGAGTCCTCCAATAGTGATTTAGACAAGGTCTTGGTTACCTACAGTCAAGTAGAGTCTAATCAATTCAAATTTCCTCATGTGGATTCGAATTTATTATGGCTATTAAAGCCATTGTACTTCATTGTAATTATTATCTAATTACTCTTTAATTAATGAAAAGCATTCACAACTGCAAGCCATTTTTGCATTGTTTCATTCTTCAATAACTGAGTAAATTGTGTGATCTATCATGTGAGTTGTGTGTTTGTCCACAAATCTATGTGCTCAATTTAATACATTGTCTCCAAGGAAGGCATTATTTTCGATCCAGATCATACTTAAGCAATTTCAAAGATCGGCCTCCCTGGTTCTCGAAAAGCAATGCAATCCTTCTTGGGTAAGATCAAATTTGTTCGCAAGTTTGTACCAAAATTTTCCCAAGTTGTTAAACCCTTGAAACATTTAGTCAAAAAAGATGTATAGATTAAATTTTCCAAGGAAGAAATAAATGCTTTTGTTGAAATTAGGAAAGCCATTGCAGAAGCACCTGCTCTGATGTCTCCAGATTTCAACAAAGCTTTTATTCTTTACAACTTTGCTACTAAATTTTCGTACGCAATTGTCCTGACACAAAAGAATCATGAGGATGCTGAGGTCCCCATTTATTTTATGATTTCAACATTTAAGGGAGTTGAAGTTAAGTATTACTACATAGATAAACAAGCCTACGCAGTTTACAAATCAGTAAAACATTATAGACCATACCTATTGAAATCAAGGACCAAGGTGATTGTCCCTTATGCAACCATTCAAAATTTCCTCATCCAGAACGAATTAGGTGAGAATAGGGCTCACTGGATGACATAGTTACAATAATATGACTTGGAGATCAAGCCAGCAAAGATTGTCAAAGGACAAGGCATGTGTTTATTCCTTGCCCAGTCGAATGAACTTGAAGATTAGCAAACCAAATTGGAGCAGGAGGAGGAAGTACCCACAAGTTCTATTAATTCAATTGAAACTACAACATCTGAATGGTATGATCACATTAATTTTTTTCTAAATCGTGGGTTTTCCCCTGAAACCCTTGACTATAAAAAACATAGAGATTTAAGGTTAAAATCAGCTCCATATCAATTTATTGATAAGATTCTGTTTAGAAAAAAATACGATCGAGTTTTTCTTAGATGTTTAGAAAAGGATCAAACTCATATATTATTTTCCAATTTCATGCAGGACCTACAGGTGGGAATTTCTCTGGAGAGATGACATATCACAAGATCATCAGAGAAGTATATTATTGGCCTACCTTGTTTAGAGATGTTCATGCCTACGCCAGGAAATGTGAGCCTTATCAGAAATGTGCTGGTAAAGTTAAAAAACCTGCCTTCCCTTTGCAACCAGTAGCGATCAATTTCCCATTTCAGCAATGGGGGTTGGATTTTATCAGACCCATCAACCCTGTTTCTTCCCTGCAACACAAGTACATCTTGACATCCACTGATTATTTTACGAGGTGGGTACAAGAAGTTCCTCTTTAACAGTGCAATATGAACCAAGTGATATCATTTCTTGAAATTCAAATAGTCACTAGGTTTGGAACCCCCAAATATCTCATTTTTGATAATGCATCTTACTTCACGTCCATTGATCTCACAAGCTACACCCTTGAAAAAGGGATCAAGCTCAACTTTTCTGCCAGTTATTATCCTCATGGAAATGGACTTACCGAATATTCTAACAAAAACCTGATAAATATTTTGAAAAAATACAGTGGCCTCCCATCACAAATATTGGCACACCTAGCTTTACAATGTTGTTTGGGTAGACCGAATCACTCCAAAGGAAGCCATTGGAAATTCCCCTTACTGTCTGGTTTATTGAAAGGAAGCCATCCTACCATCCAATCTCACTACCCGCTCATTACAATTATCCCAATCCATCCAAGAAGATGATTCCTACTTGCTCTAGTAGAGGATTGATACCCTGATTAAGTTAGAAGAAGATAGGCAAAGATCCAAGAACAAATTGTATCAACATCAACAGTTGCTAAAAAATGGTTCGATGAGAAATCTTCTTCAGACAAAGATTTTTCAGTAGGATATTTGGTATTGAGATGGGATAAGCAACATAAAGACAATAAGGAGTATACAAAGTTTCAATTCCTTTGGCTGGGACCTTTCATTGTTACAGAAAATATTGGTCCTAGTATTGTTCGGTTACAAAAACTGGAGGGAGTCATTGACACCTACCCAATGAATGTTTCTTTGCTTAAAAATTATTTTGTCTGAACATTTTGATGTGTCATGTATATAGGTTTGGTGTGTTCTTTTTCTGTTTTCTTTGTTTTGAGTGTTTGCTTGATATTAGTGGGTGTTTTAATAATATCTAAACATTTGGTAACGACGGTTGATTAGTTTTTGTCAAGACTGCAACACTGTGGATTTCAATGCATTGCCAGTCTTATTATTTTTCTAGCCTGTGTGAGGATTTGTTTTATATGTAATTGGCAAGCAATGACTACATAATTTTAGATTGATACATTCTCATCCTTGTCAAGATATTTACATATGCTTTATTCATGTGATGGAGGCTGTGGAAGTAACTGGTTCTTCTTGTCTCAGGTCTCCTCAGTGCATTACAACATACATTTATAACCTGGTCAACCTTGTCTACTCTGGATCCTATTGTACTCACATTGAAAATATTTAATGAGGATCGTGGATTGCAAGATGGGGGATCTCATCACGAGCCAAGCCATTAGGTTCATAGATACTTGGTGGAATGACATCTTCACTATCGCACTGGGAAGGTGGCTTTCATCTTTTGCTGAAAGATGGAAGATCCTATCACAGGTCGGTTCATTCATGATCTGGAAAGCATCAGTGAGTAACGCTACTATTATGTGGGTATCAATCCATGGTAGTGTCTTGCAATTCATATTCAAATAAATTCTTGTTGTTTCTGTAAGGAGATTGTTGTACATAAGAATAGGGGAGTCTTATCACAAGCCAGCCCTTCCATGATCATAGATTTTATTTTGGACTGAAATTATCATTAGATGGTTATCATGCCATGATAGTTGCTTTCAGCTTTACAACTGGAATACAAGAGGTATCTTTACTGAGCTGGATTGTTCAGTTTTTGGATCAGGTTTGTGAATGAAACTGATCACCAAATTAGGGAAGTGGTCTTATGGCAATAAAGCATTCTTTCAAACAAAACAAAAAATAATAAATCTTGGTGACCTATGTTTAGAGGTCCAGAGTATTCCTAGGCTTGGTTCTAGGTTCAACTTAAAATGTGTTCATATGCTTTCCTGAGGGTAAATGTAACAAACATTAAATAAATATAATAATTAAATAATTAATAATAAACATAATTAAGATGAAAGGACATGACCTTTCATTCACAATTCCCAAGCCCTATTTAATATCATCATTCATATTTAATATTTCCAATATGGAATTATTTTCCATTGGTTGATTATTCAACTGAGTAATCATTGTGGGTTAAAATGTGAATCATGTGGATTTAGAAATCTTTATCTGCTTCAAGTCTATATCTATTCTATCATCAGTTTATATATTATTATGGCTTATTTAATATTCCAAGTATTTTGGTAATATTATTTGTATGAGTTAATAATTATCCGCTTCAAGTGGTATCAGAGCTTCGTTTGGCTAATCTGGGCCTTTGGCCTTAATTCTCAGACCTTGCCTGATTTTTTGCTTGTAGCCTTATTTTAGGGTTTCCCTAAATTATTGGACATTGTCCAAAAGAAAATGAAAAACGTAAAACAAAGAAAAAAAAGATAAAAGAAAAAAAAAAGTAAAAAAACAAAAGAAAGGAAAAGGAAAGTAAAAAATAAAATAAAAGATAAAGTAAAACAAACACATGGTTTTGCTTTCTAGCTTCAACCTAGGTTTTGCTTTGATTTGAATTATTATAATATATTTATAATAGTTCAATTTTTTGTTTTATTATATAAAATAATAAAATAACTATTTTTATTATATAATTATTAATACAATTATTAATTATTATTTAAAAAAAACTATATATTAAACTATATATATAGTTTATAAAAACATTAATATAATTATCAATTAGTTAATTAATAATTATTATTATAAAAAGAAATTATTATTATTATTATTTTTGGAAGAAAAAGGTTATTTAACCTAACGAGAAGAAGACCAATTATCGTTGAAAAAAGGAAAACAAAGTCAAACAAATCGACGACTATCTATAGTCTAGACACCCATCTAGTGTCAAAGATATAAGAAATCATGGAATCTGGTTTGCAAGTACAAATAGAGAAATTAGAAGCCAAATTAAAGTGCTATCGAAGAGACAATGAAGAATTACGAGACATGAATATGAAATCAGAAGTACGCATTAAATTACATAAGATGCAAAAAGAGCTCAAGGAACAAAAAATTTCCAACCAGAACAATCATATAGAAAAATTGTCGGCCCAAATTAAGAAATTAAAAGACGAAAAATAATTTCAATCAGAGACAAAAAAAAATCAAGATATAAGGAAAGAAATAATTGATTATGAAGAAGAAATAATACGTCTGAACAAAAACATTAATGATAGAGATGAATAAATGACGCACATATGACAGAAATTAGAATATCAAGAATCAGTGGTTGACTAGTATCGACAACAGATAAAAGTTCTTCAACAAAAAAACAACGACTCTAGAAAGGAACACAAGCTGGAGATCGCAAAGAGTAATAAAAAAATATCCAACAATTCTGAAGAAATTTTCAGATTAAGAAATCATAACAAAACCTTGATTACAAAAATCAAAAAAATGAAAAATAGTAACAAGAGGGAACACTCCGGTGAAGACATCGAAGGAAAAATACTATAAAAGCAAGAAGAAAACTAGTGTCTAAATAATCATAATCAGGAACTACATAACCAAATCAAGGATCTAGAAATTGGAAAAAGGTCACAAGAGGAAAGAATCGAAAATATTTAGAATCATAAACAATCTACTGGAGAAACAAGAAGCACAATCCAGGAAAATGCATCCAAAAATCAAATTGAGAAAGTGTAGACAGTCCTCGCTGCAGTCGAAAAGAAAGAAGAACAAACAACACCTACATATTATATACATCCTAATTATAATCATCATTTTGATCAATGACAGGGTCAAAATGGATATTCACAGAATACTTATGTGGACATGCGAAAATATCGACATACTAAGCAACAATTGAAATGAATTTTCCCACAAAAATATCTTAGAGCTCCGATAAAAATAGATATGGGATGGAAGACAACAGATACGATGCGACAATTCTCCTAGGGAATCCATAATTCATATCGGCTCATCTCCTCAAATGTTGAAAATAAAAAAGGGAAAGAATTCAGAGACGACAGATTAAAATAAATCAGACATTGATGTCAAGTACATCTTTGAGGACAAAGATTCCCTTAAGGGGAAGGCAATGTAACGAACATAAAATAAATATAATAATTAAATAATTAATAATAAACATAATTAAGATGANCTTATGGCTTATCCAATATCCCAGGTGTTTTGGTGAATAATATTGTATCAGTGAATAATTATTTGCTTTAGTAAGAGATCCTTATTATTATTCATACCTCCTGAATCAAATTTGCATAATCTTTAATCGATCATGGATGGGAATGTACAAATCATTTTGATAATTTTGTTTGTTGGTTGCATTCTTATATAAACATTTTCTATAGTCTTAGGTTAACTTATTTATTTACTAACATGTTTTTCTGTGTAAAAGAGTTCTTGTTTATAGAGATAATTAGTTCACTTGAGCCAATCGCCATTTGTTGTAGGTACAACAGATCCCATGTTTTATCCAAAACACGAGAGCCCCAATTTTATATGCAAAGGTAATTTTTATGAAATTCCTTAAGTTGTTTTGGGGTCCCCATAACATTAATCATGGGTTTCTATGATTTGACTTAGCTAAATTTTTTAATTTTATGCATGTTTTGTGTGTTTTTTTTGTGAGTTGTGGAAGACTATCTTTTCCTAAAAAATGTGTCCTTCTTGCATCCCGTATGCTACAACCCGCAACCCGCAATACGGATTGTGGGAGCTTGGTTTAATATTTGCGAGTTTTTTTCCCGCATCCCACAAAATGCAATGCGGATTGCAGGTGCGGAAGCATTTTTTTTAGTGCAGTTTGTCATCCCACAACCTGCATCCCGCAAATTGAGGATTGTAGATTGTGGGAAGTAGTTTGATTTATGATTTTGTTGTGTGTTCCCGCAACCCACAATTTGCGGGATGCGTACTGTGAAAAGGGTTAAATAAAATTTCGACATTTTGTATTCCTGCATCCCGCAATTGCAGAATGCAGGTTGCGAGATGGTGAATAAAATTTAAATCTCGCATTTTGATCCTGTATCCCGCAAGATTTAATCCCAACCATTTATTTATTATAATCTTGTGGTCTTGATTCGACCCATGAAAAATCTATATATATGCAGGTCCTTTATATTTTCTTTACAATTTTTACTGTTACAAATTACTTTACTGTGTGGGATTTCACTACGATTTTCTACCTAAGAAGCTTTTTCACAGTCCAGGATGATTTCAGGTTGGTTTCTTTTACATTTCTTCATTTAATGGTTTACTGTCGCTTTTTTTGAATTAAACCTTGATTTCTTTCTTATGCGTATAAACAGAGTTTTTCAATTTCCAAAAAATGGCTTGAATTACCCGCTGCAAGAACATTGAAAAGGTCATGCTGACCAAAGACCCAAACTATGGCATATTCTCATACACCAGTGGTAGAGTCACTGAAACCTGTCAAATTGATTGGTCCAAGGTATTGTCAATTTTTGACAATGATGACCTCTCATACATTCAAAATGACCAGTCGGCTTACCAAAGAATTAGGGGTTCTAGACTTCAGGCCATTACTAATAGACTTTCTATCCTTCCTTATAATGATGTGGTCAAATGGATCATGGAAAACACAAACCCTAAATACATTTCCTTTAATGATAGCGCAGGGTCACAGCTAGCTACCTTTCATCCCGAGGTCTTTACCAGAGTCTATGCCCTTAAACCATCCATGCAACCCCTCAATGCCAAATTTGCTCAATCCTATAAGACCAGGTTCAATTTTGATGAGATGTTAAAATCTTGGATGAATGAACCTAGTAAGTTCTCGCAGAGGAAGTATGCCCTCTACCCCGTCTCCTGGTTTAGAGAACCCTATTCATTATTGGTCGCCATGTTATGCAGGTTGTATGTATTTCTTAATTATTTTGTTTTCAAGGTTGAATGGGCTCCAGTAGCCCATTATGTATTAGCAACTGGTAAATATTTCCCATGGGAATCTATCTTTTCATTAGAACTTAAAATGTCTGTCCAGGATCATCAGAAAGCTACTGCCAGAAAAAAGTCGAGTTTCTCCTTTTCATCCTTTATCATTGATATATTCTGCACTAAGTTCTGATATCCTAATTTGGGATGGAACTGGACTTTACCGACTCCTCCAGTGCCTATTTACTATTCATAATTGTGGGATACTAATTATGAAACAAGGTTCTATGAAATATGTGAACAATTCCTTGGCAGCATTTATTTTTCAATCTTCAAAAAGGAAGCTCTCGTCTTTTCAGGTGAAGCCAGAACCTTTATTGCTATAATGGGTGATTGGTATGTTGGAGAGTATTTTTCATATATCAAAATTTGGGGTAGAAACACTGTTCATATGCTTCCCAAGATTGTTTCTGACAGATTGGTCGTTGAAGAAGTTTCTTTCCAGACTATTACTGATGGGGTTTACAAGAAACGTATCAGCCCTAAAAGAAAAGGTTGGCCCAAATTCCCTCTGAATCTTGGATCATTGGTCATCCCAACCTCAACCTAAGATGTAGTGTTGGGTGATCATATAGCTTCTTTGAAACTTGGTTTTTCTAGCAGAAGAAAACATGACCCTAAATTATTTCTGGATGCTCACTTCAAGTAGAACCATGTCAAGAGTGGTTATGTTCATAAGGAGCTTCCTAATGATTCTATCTACCAGGGGGTGAATACCTTTTCTGAGGTCTTGGATAAGGCCAAAAGAAAAGATGAGCAGGGATACATCTTACAACATCAACAAGACCTGAAAACTAGGGTTATTGGTTACAAAGCAATGGAATTGGACCTCCTAGAAAAGGTAAGAAAGGACAGGGAAGAGAAGGAAGCCCAAGTAACAAAAGTTCCATTAAGGGTAACCTGCTCAGATGGGAATAAGGGAAAAATTCATATGGATTTTATTCCACATGTAACTATTGCTCAGCAATTGAATGCCATGATGCATGCCTTCCAACAATCAAAACAAAAATTAACACTGATAACTTCTGTTTTGCACACTCAGGTACCTGCAACTCCCCAGTTTGTTGTTGATGTTCAGGTGACTACTGTAGTCACCCAAGCATGTGATGATCAAGGGATGGCTAAGGATAAACCATTTAATGGAAGAATATTCAATTTCCTTCTTCTTTGACTCCTACCATAGACTTAACTGATTCTAATATTGAAGAATAAGTGCTTCCCCCCATGCATGTCACTAAATAAGTAGATGAATATTTGCAAGCATTTACGGATTTGTTCAATGGTAATGGTGAGAAGAATTCTACCCCTATTCCTAAAATTTCACAATCCACTTATGTGTCTAACTCTTTGACTTCAACATTACTCCTTTAATCCATCCAAACCCTATCTACTTTTCCTGTTGGAGCAACCCCATCACCCTCCCTGTCTCAACTTTACCATACTTTGGCCTCCACATCTTCCTCTATCACACCTATCTTGGTCCAACCCCCCATGCTACAATATACTACTGAAGAATCCCAATTTTTTAATACTCCTCTGTACCTACCTTCATTTACTCTAGCATCATCATCTATTTTTGAAAATATCTTAGTGTCTTCATCATCACTTCCATCTGTTATCATTTACATTCCATCCTCTCAAACTCCCATACTAGTCTTCTCTTCAACTTCTGAAACATTGGTTGTTCAAAACATTTCTTATCCTTTACTTACCACCCACATTACTATGTCTATGCCTCCTCCCACCGTCACTCAAATTTCCTCTTTGGTTTCCATAGTGATTGGGACTTCCTCATTTTTTGAGTCAAGAGGTGAGTTTGATGAGGATATTGTAATCTCTCTTGGGGACTATTTCTATAGCAAGTCTAATAAAGAAGTGGTTAGAAATGGAAAAAAGAGAAGCAGGGATCAAGGTGGTATGGATGCAGCTGTCACCAATCAAATAATCTAGACTTAGCAGTATAGTGATCCTCAGGTAGATGAAATGGATACAACTAATGCTTTAGGTGCATTTACAGGTGCAAACCTTGATGTAGTTAATACATTAAACAGGGAGTTTGACAAAAGAAAGGAGGAGATAAGTAAGCTGAAGGAAGAGCTATATAAGGCTAAAAAGGAACATGAGGCTTATGTTGTCAATCTTGTGAGAACATCTGAGGAAAAATATAATGAATTATAGATGAAGAATGTTTCTCTCGAGGGTGAATTGCACAGCGAGAAGAATGCAAACTCCACATTTACATGGAGGATAGCCTCACCTGAAAAACAATGTGAAGATGCAACTGCAAGTGAAACTTCCTCTGCTTTTTCCTGGTTTACACAACAAGA
Organism: Pseudotsuga menziesii; assembly: GCA_001517045.1. NCBI lineage: Eukaryota > Viridiplantae > Streptophyta > Pinopsida > Pinales > Pinaceae > Pseudotsuga > Pseudotsuga menziesii. Next base: position 365,955 of record LPNX010770737.1, read on the forward strand.
GTTTGAGGAATTGGCTATCCAGCCTAATCAAGAGCATCATGAATTATTAACTAATTTGGTCCAAACTCTGGATGCTATTTTTGAAACTCATGTTTCTTTTGGTAATATGTTTGTAGTGATAGAAGATCAGGTAGCCAAGAGAGAGCAAGATTCCAAGGATTATGATGATATTTTGGACTCAAAAAATATATGAAGGACAATCCAGAAAACATCATTATCCTCAGTAGTTTTTAATTAAAGAAGATCAAAACTATACTGTGTGCTTGGCTTGACCTTAATGAGATGGTTGAAGATACTGTTAAAAAGGCACATGCCATGTGTGCAAGAAGGTGGTATGCTATTGATAACATCATGGAGACATTACACTTCCCCACAGTTGATCTCATTGAGAATTCCTATCCTCCAAGACTGATGATCGAGTAGGCTGAACGTCGACATGATGAATCCAAATAGAACATTCAGGGACTTGATCATATCAACATTGATGGCATGGATCAGCTAATCAGACAACCTCTTGCTATTAAGGGAAAGATCCACATTTACATCCGCATCTAGCACAAGTTAGCTAAAAATGAAATGGAGAAATATAAATGTCATGCTCAACTTGGGTTCAGATCAATGAACTATCCCAACATAGAAGAATTGTTAGGGATTTGGAATACATGGTGGGTTTTTCTTGGTTATTATTTTTATTTGGATTTTTCGATCCCAGTATGATGGGGATTTATTCCTTGTAATAATTATTTAAAGGGGAGACTTCACAGGTACTAAGGGGAATTTTTCGGAAGGGAAAAATCAGGAAAATAAATTGGACATACTCTATTTATTTGAGGGTTTGTAATTTATTGCATAATTTTAATGCAGTTACCTTATTCTTTCAAATCTCTTACTATTTATTTGATTAAGTTTCCTTGATAAATAATGATTTTTTCTGTTTCAGATGGATCACTATTACTGTTAATCCTTTTTTAATTAATAATTGCGTTTATTTATAGCTTTGATTTTTCTTTGCCTCCAATTCATGTGCGATTAAGGTTTTAAAGGAGTTATTCTATTAAAAAATTTATCTATTTATGTAAATGATTATACAGGAAATTTGATAATATATGTTAATTTTTCAATTGACATACTAATCACAGGTTGATCTCGAATGTGCTAATTTTTAAGTTATTGTCAGTCAATTTTCATTGACAGATAGTAAGTTGAATTGATAAGTAAATCAATCTTGTTTGAATTTATGTTGATTTTATTACATGCTTATCTATTTTTCATCTAGGGTTATTTGTAAACCAACCAAACACCTCTCTTAGAATAGTATAAACTTAGATTAGATTTCCTTCACAATTAGATTTATTTTTTCTTTCATTTTCTCTCCTATTTAGTTTTCCTTCATTGGGAAAAAGATCCTTTCAGGATAGAAACCATAAGTGCCAGCAGAGGCCTTATTATCCATGGGAGATTACTATACCAAATAGGTTTGGAATAGAACTGCCCTTGCATAGGACCTTTCGAAGCCTTTCAGTCTGGGTTTTCCCCCACTGTTGTGAGCCTAGAAACCCATTCCAACAACCTACACATCCGAGGCTTCAACATGTTTTTAACTTACTAAAGATTCAGAATTTGAAGTAGGTCCCCAGTGGAGTCACAAATTTTGTTAGCTGGAAATACGCACCTCCTGCGGATAGGAGTTGGTTCCCTAGATTTGAATGGTTCAGGTCTAGAACAAAACACAAACACCAAATGTTAAGCTTCCCCTAGGTCTAGTTAATCAATTGAATGTAATGCACCAATACTTCTCTCAAAGGTTGTCCTTGCTATCCTTGAAGCTTTCTGTAGAAGAACCTATAAAACATGGAAGACAACAAGAAAACATGATAGCATACAATATAATCAAATAGATCTATGCTCATGACCAAGGAATCAAGCAATATACACATGAAATAGTAAATATGGTAAAGAAGAGACATTTTTTATTAGAAATTATTGCAGAGACTACAACCTTTATGCCTTGGTGTTGAGAGTTCCTTCCAATGGATCCTTGCCTCTAACTTCACCTTGCCTCCAATAGCTCAAGAATTATTTGGGTAGAGTTTGGGTATGCAACACAATTATTTCTCCTTCTCCCCATGGGGGATGAGACAGTGTTTAAATGCATGGGAGGATAGGTATGGTTGAGGATCTCATGGGTGAGGTGGATATAAGATCCAAAAAGGGAGGATATCGAGCTCCATCTGGTCCTAAGCCATAGGAATGAGGCTCCACAGAGGTAATATTTGAGAAGCCTCTCGAATCTTCTCTTTTTTCCTAGAAAACTCAAGCACTGCTCCTCCAATGAATCAAATAGGAGGTTCTAAGGGGTTAACACTTCTTGAAATAAGGATAGAAGCAGTGGCACAAAAAATCATTTTGGAAGTAACAACAATCTGCTAAGAAGAAGGTTTATTTTTAAAACAGTCTTATAAGAACAATGACTGCAAGTAGAGAGCACAATATTTTGAGAACACTATACAATCATATTTTTATTTTAAAAATACTTTAATACTTTGTGTTCTATTAACATAAAACTTCTCTGAGATGAAATCCAGAAAGAAAATCTCTGACTGCATGAACTTTATTCATATTTATGGTTCTATACATTTGAATGTATCATGTAGTAACTACTGGAGACATTTCGTAGCTTTAGTGTAATATCCCATAGCCCTGGAACTACACTCCACTGATGGAAGGAAAAAAGGGGTGAAGTGGTATTTAAAATTTCAAGGAATTAGAGAGGTCATATTTTTACACAAAGTAATTTCTTTATGTTCACATGTATGTTATATTAATTCCAAAAATTGTTGCTCTACTTTATAAGTTTTAGGTTTCTATGAGTCATGTGTAAATTATTTGATTAGGTTTTTATAAGTCATGTGTAAATTATTTGATTGCGGAGTTTTTTCCATCATAAGAGTGATTGGGTTTGAAAATTGCTTCAGGGAGTTCTACAAAAAATTCAGCATAAGAAGCTAGGAACAAGTTAAGGGGAGGTCAATTGTAGCTTTACTTGTTTTTATTTATTTATTTTTAAATATTGATTCACTGGTATTAGGTAAATTTGTGAGAGCTATTTGATTTCCTCTAGAGGTAATGACTATTTATCTTCTTCTTGAATTTTTTCCTTGTTCTAAGTTTTCAAGAAAAAAATTTCCATGATTCCAACTTCCCTTCAGAAAATTAACTAGGGAGTGGAAAAATAATTTGTGCTACTCAGGTATTCACCATGTCTTAACTTTTAGGTGATGTAGACCACAAATGGACCCATAAACATCATGTTTATTATATGCATCTAGACCAGTTGTGAATACCTTGCTAAGTTATGTAACTGGAAAGGAACCTGATTAATAACATTTTGGGAATACATGCACCTCAGTTTTCTGTCTATATATATATTATTTGAATTCTACTTTCAAATTTTATGTCATATTAACAACATGTTTCTATTTTACTTTTTGTGACATTTTAATAGGTTATATATAGATAGGTAGTACTAATCTAAGCATGTATTAGTTCTGAGATTCCTTTTAGTATCATGTTAATATTCTTGTGCATATTTAACATTGTTTTCAGGATTTATATGTGTTTTATCTTAACCTCGACCTTCTTTAACCTCCTATAGATACATTTTCTTATTTTTAACAATCTGGGTTGACTTAGACATATTTTTTATGCACTTATTTTGTATTTTTTTTTCATTTGAGTTGTTGAAATTCAAATTTATTAAGACCTTAATTGTAAGATCTCAATTTCAAAATCTACCTAGACATAAGGATTATCATAAAATTTATTGGATTAGTATTGTTAAGGGGAACAAATTTTCCATAAGTTACACCTTTTCCCCTTGTTAACCCTACAAAAAATTGGCATGTCATTAGCAAAAAACTAGGTACATGCAACAAATGATGGAGCTCCCAAGCCTGTTTACATTTTCATAATGCTACTGCAGGTGTGTTGTAAACCTCATCTATGTGTATTCTATTGACCAAAATCGACCCCATTTACTAAGTATTCTACACAAATTTGCAATGAAATTTAGCATAACCCTAGGTAAATTAGTTTCTAACTTACCTATAGGCCAATAGTCAAATTTTCTTTCAAAACTGGCAGATATCTTGATTTATAGAATTGTAGTTGAAGTTGCTTGACATGCTTGGAATTATTAGGAGCCAGAAGGACCTCTTTTCATATGAGAAACACAATCATGTATCTCTGATCCATTGCCCATAATATATACTATCTTCAGAATTAAAAACAAGGCTTCCCCTAAAGAGAAAGATATTTCAATCTGCTCCTAATTGATGCAATATCATTCTATAATAAGTTTCAAATGATAGGGACTTTCACATTTGACCCTTTCTTTAGATATGTGAACATGCCCATGAGATTTTTCTAGGTTAATGATCATGATCTAATTGATTTAAAACTTATATTCTGAGCCTCAATCCAAGGTGTACTCGACCTCAACCTGGATTTGGGTATGGGAACTAATTTCGACTATGGTGTTTGCACATCACCATTTTCTCACAAGAATTCTAATTTCATAATAAAATAAATGAATAAATGAAATTGTGTTATGAGGAACTTGTTGCTTTACTTTGAAGTGTCCCGCTGAATTGTGTTGTTGTGTTGCTCACTCAAAAGTGATGTTGATATTTTAGCTTCGACAAGATAGAGGTAGCATGTTCATATTAAGGAAATTTTAACATATTACATAAGCATCATTAGATGGCATCATTCTATCTTCCAACTCAGCAGTATGTGCAACTTGAAAATAAGATGCCACAGACCTTTTTCCATGTGTCAACTTGAAAATAATGTGATTTTTCTTGAATGCATCGCTGCCTCAATAAATTTCTGGAAAACCCAAAAGGGATGGGGACAACTACCAAAAATTTGTAACTGATGTCAATATAGTGCTATTCAAAAATAAGTACCATATGAGTTTTTGATCTAGGGTTTTGTTTAAAGTATTTAAGGATGTATGAAATTTTTGATACACAAAGATGAGAAGGATAAACTCCTTCAAAAATACCTACATTTCTTGAAATCAAAATACCCACACCAAGTAAATCTACTATTTAACAGATTGTTTTCATTCCACTAATGGAAATATGGATCTATCCAATATGACCACATTAGTTCTTTTCTTTCCAACATTGTTTGACCAAGGATAGTTTCCATTCCCATGAATATTACATTTATTAAATCTTGGTCCTTCTGGTTAATACTTCCCATAAGTGATCTAAACTTAATGTCATGGATCAATTTCCCTATGTTATTCCCTAAAACTTGGGAAGTGCCTCCACATTTTTTCCAAACACACTTCCATGTTAGTAGGTCCCTATATCCCAAAAACGTGGTGGAACATTAGTATCTCTTAAGAGAGGATCTTCCAAGTTTGACACTTTGGGGGAGGTACATATTACTAAGCACTTCCTACTTTGGTGCAAAGCATATAGACTTGTAAGATTAAATTAGAGATTGAGAGAAACAATTGCAAAATGACATTCTAGGGGAATCATCTTGAGGAAACATAGAAAGCCTCATGGATGATTCACTTTGGAGACAAATTGTCAAGGATATAAACCAAATCCACTGACACACCCCAAGAGGAGATCCAAATGAATAATTATGTTTAACAAAATGCCTATTTCATCCCCTTACTTTTCCTTCATCCCTATTTGCAACTAGGAAGAACGTTTATTGTTTTAACTTTGACAAGTCATGGCCTAGTGCTAATGTAGCTCTTAGTATATTGCAAATTAATAAAATATATGTCTCTATTTTTGCCTCATGGAATTTTGTCAATATATTTGTCACCATTTATCCATTAAAACAATACTTTTCTCCAATCAAGTAAACCTAACTTCCAATATATGATAATAAATATATGCCTTTGGTTGTTCCTCATTTTAGTTTCTTGTTCTTTTTTGTTGTTTTCTACTTCCAAGAATTTGTGACAATGGATTTTCTCTCTCTTTTGTATCCATTGTTGGTGTTTATGATATAATTCGTTCATTAAATGTCTTGTTATTTGATACCAATATGATTTATAATCGCTCAACATATGATCAAGCCATTTAACAAGCATGGACCTTAATTGAATTTGTGAAATTAAAGTGTTTATTTCTCCACTTGATATTTCACTATGCATTAATATTGATCATTATATGATACTGTTAACACTCTATTTTTAACAGTCGATTCGAGGGCTTGATAGAGGTTCAATAAGGGTCCCAGCCCCTCAAATCTCATGTGACCATCCTTCAATGAGGAAAGCGGCAGGTGTGTTGTAGCATTGAGCACGATCCATATTCAAGGGCTATGATTGATTGAAGGAGGATCACCGGTTCTAAACCACTTCACATGAGCAAACATGTGCGATCAAAGTTTATATCCTGAATTACGAAACGTGTTAAAGACTGGAAACTTTCGACGGTTGAGATGAAGTTTGGGGAAGATCTACGGCATAAAGTAATTTCGCAATCCATACTTGTGCGGGTAAAACCACAATATCAAGTCGTGAAAAGGGGTAGAGGTCACAAAGATCAACAACCGTGATGAAAGAAGAGGATAGATCCATGACTAGGGTTCATTTCGCAAGGCAAACTAGCACGGATGAATATTTGAGTTCTCTGTTGCGAAAAAGGGCAGGGCCCACTCTGATCGGTGGCTCCAGGAGAGTCGATATCGATCGACAACTTAGGACGTATCATGATCCAAACTGCACATGGTGTTCAAAAGAGAAAGGTTGGCAGTAGGATGAACAGAACATGGACGGTCGATATGGAAGATTATTTTGATCAAAATGCTAAGAAAGACTCCTGGGGTGCAGATATCCCTCCCAGTATGGAAATGACAACAAAGGGGGCGTTCACACATGTAATATACCTTGTCGCAGACTAGCCGATTCCTTTGATGCCATTTGGGATACACCTGAGGTGGAAGTCTCATCCAGTGGCATAGGTTTCCCATTTTGCAAGTATGGCACGTGGTTCGTTTCGAAGGAAGTCATGGAGGAGATAAAGGTTTGATTGGCTAAGGTGACAGACCTAGAATTTACATGAGGCTGAGCGATACTATGAACTAGAAAATCCCGATGCCACCATTAAGGTAATTCAAAGGGCGAGGGATTGTCAAATCCATAGCCCTTGGAACCATCCTGACAGCCCCGTGTAAACGGTGTGGAATATGAACCATACCGGATGATATGATTGAACATTAGGAAGGAAGATCTCTGCCCTAGCATCGCACATGCCACCATCGCAACTACTTTAAATATTTATCCCTTCCTAAGCCATCCTTCTCACAATATATAACACCATCTTCCGATGATCTTTGAGACATGGAACTGTGTAGATGATAAGAGATATAGGGTTGAATTTCGAGAAGTGTCGAAGCCTTTCATAGACAACCATGACTATGTGGTTCAAGAAATTAGTTCGACAAGGGGTACTCTTGGAAGGTAGGCATGAAAATCTGTGTTCTGGTTATCCACACCAAAAAATCACCAACCACCGGGGCACAGATGTGAAATACTACAGGGGATTCATCGGCTTCTATATAACCCAGTATCTGGATGTGCGATGCATGGGTTTAGACATCCTAGCGATGTTCCTCCAGCACTCTTAGCTGTAGTCACAACCTCCAAAGTCCCAGCTGATAGTGGTGGCAGTGCTGTTGGAGTGAATGCTCGTACTGGGATTAGATGGGTCCAGAGCCTTCAACACTGTTCCTGGGGTCTCCACTTGGTGGCTTGGTCATGGACAAGGAGAAGGTCAAACGCACACCTGGCTACATGGATCGTGGAAATATCCTCCTCACAGGAGAAGGAAGATAGTACAAGGATGATAAGCTTCTTAAGTCACTTATCTTCACCAACCGTTGGGCCTCCCTTTCTCCAGCCTCCTCCTATAGCAGTGTTATCCGACGGAGGATGAGGTAAGGAGAATGGTGGGGAAAAGGATTTGGGCCTTCTTGTCAGCCTTTGATCGGCATCCTCCAGCTGGACAAGGAGACCTAAAATGGGTCCGTAGCCACCTGTGTGGGAAATAGACCATCAGCATGCTGCATGGGAATCATTTTCATAAAGCTAAATGATGGGAGGCTCTACGCTTTTGGCCCGCATTATCACACATTGCATCTCTATAATGTTTGTTTCTATTTGTAAAACGTGGTGATATTCCACTCTTTGCACTATTAGCATCTAATGGTGACTTGTAACAACTTTTTATTCGGTAGTCTTAGCAATAGGATTGTATAAAAATGCTCCCGATATAGGGAGAAAGGAGTTAGTGAATTGGATTCGGAAACAATCCCAGGCTGAGGCTCCCATTTGTAAAGCTTGATACCTGTGTATGAATAAATTGCAGTGGAAGACTATCATTCACATCAAAGATTCTTGCATTGTTGTTTTTTAAAATAAGTACTTTCTTTTATGTGTAAATGTGTTTCCTGTTTCCACTCCATTTTGTTTATTGCTTTTCATGCCTGTGACATAGGGTATAGTGGTTCAGAATTCATACTTGTTATGCTCAAACTACTGTTCTAGGAATTAACAATGGTTCTTCTAAAGTTACATGGAATTCATTTCTCCAATGTTCCATGCGATGGAATGTCCCTCCTTGTCTTCTAAAATGCTCGCTAAAATCTCCTGATTGGGAAATCAGCAGCTATCTTGCCTCCATTTGCTACCTTTTATCATTATTTCATCTGTAATTGTTTCTTGTGCAGGTTTCAACTCCATTTTCCTATGGTCCCTTATCCCCCAATAGTCCCACCATGCACCTTCCTCAACATACTTTTCCCCATTTAGGATCCTAGCCCCCTGGTTATGCCGATTGAAAATCCTTTGTGGAGTAGACTCTGGTGACACACAAGACTGAAAACCTTATGTAGAGCTACTCTGATGACGAACAAGAGATCCCTCTCTGACTACGCATGGTCGGAGGTGTAGCCTAAATTTTTCTACTATTACCCGAAAGCGATCCCTTTCGCAACCTTTGGTTCAATTTCGGTGCTAACAAACTGGTGCCATTGCCGAGGATGAGTTGAAGATCATCCCTGGGAAGAACAACAAAGATTTAGATCTGACTGTTGATGGTGAACAATCTATCAGACACCAAGAAGGTTGAGCACTTTTCACCTGGTGACTCTACTCTTGAAGGATTCAGACTTCAGCGACTCCACTGGTGGTACAATCTAGAAAATCTAATGACCGAGGAAGGTTGGCTGATTCCTCCTAGAAAATGGACCCCTCATAAAGCTCAAAAATGCACAGTGGAAGGTCTAGGCACTTGAGTCTGTGTTTCTTCCAGGATTCCTTATCCTACCTTGTAAGTTTTCTCTTGTCTTTCCTGAAATTTATCAAAACAGCTTTCTCTAGCCCAGCTCATCCTGAGCGGAGCCATGGACATATTTTTGTATATCCTTCTTTATGAACGGAAAGCATTGCGTCATCTTATACATCTGATTTCGGCCTAGATTTTCATCTGGGGGCTCTTGATATCAAAGGACACCCCTGTGATATTCATGAAACCTAGGGCGATAGTTTGGCTATCGTACCTAACCTTGTCTCCCCCACTTCTCCAAGCTGATATAAACTACTACAATGACCTCCTGTTCTCCATGATTTTCCCACAAAATATTACCAGTACCTCCCCAAGTTCGACGAAGAATCTGAAAACTTGACTGTTGAGAAACATGTACAAGCCTTTGAGCATTTCTCTAATCTGTTCAAGATAGAACATGACGACGTCTGCATGCGGAATTTCTCTCTATCCTTGCAAGGGGATGCCAAAGTCTAGTTTAAACACTTGCAGCCTAAGTCCATCAACACTTGGGAAGAGCTTTCTTGCACATTCTTGAGGTTTTGGGGAAGGAGCTGGCCATTGGAGCAGATGCTTTCAGAGTTTTATTCTTTGAGGAGACATGAAGGTGAGGCCATATCCAGGTTTAATAGAAGATTCACAAGATTTTATTATAAAATTCCTAAGGAAGTCCAACCTCTTGAGAACGCTGCTAACATCTATTATGCAGCTGCCTTTCCTCCTGACCTATCCTTGCTTCTTTTGGAGAGAAAATCGACCACCTTGTAGCAGATGTTCATTGATTTCTTGGAGGTTGAGGAAAACCTTAAGATGTCTAGGAAGCTATCAGATCAGGACAATGGTGGTGAAATAATAGAGACATACAAATTGGTTGGGCTCTACAAGCAAAAGAAGGAAGCCTACAGCCCGTCAAATACCTCTCATGATATACAGAAAGATGACCGGCCTAAGGCTGAAATAAATGGTCCCACAGGACTATTCTCTGAAGATGGAAACCTGGCTCGCTCTTGGTCAACCAAAGATGATTTTGAGAAGGATCTTGGTGCACATTTGTATGACAAATATGAAGAGGAGTACCTATAGAACGAGTCGGCTGTTGAAACGACACCTTCTGATGAAAGAAGTCAAAATGCAATGCAAAATCAAGAGGTTGAAGTGAGAAAAGATGATGAGGGAACTAGAGGTGATAGATTACCCTTATGCTATTCCTTTTTTGAATTGATAAGGCATATAATCAAGGCCTCCAATAAAAAGCAGAAAGAAACAGGGGTGGTGCAGGCTGAAAACTTGTACAAAAATGGAGGTGGATGCAGTAGTTTACAGATAAACACTTTTTTTGATATTCTGTTTTCAGGAACGCCGCCCCACCCGGAAGAAGTATGCCTAATCAGTTGCAATGGAGAAGCGGAGTACCTCCTTGTCGAAGCACATCAAACCTTCGCTGTAGAAATTTTAGATGAAGAGAGGGATATTTCGTTAGAGAAATATTTTGAGGGTCCTCATCTGCAATCTCCCAAGTGTCATCCTGACGACTCCCTAGAAGAGGGAATCTCTGGATAGCTTTCCCATGAGCAGGTGATAGAACATGCTGGAGGTTGCCATGAATTCTATGACCACGTGGCCAAATACATGGAGGTTCTGGGTGAAGGCAATGATTGGTCATGTCTCTACCTTAAACATCAATTTGTTTATCATTCACTTCTCCCATTATCTGTTTCATTTTTGTCCATCGAGCACCATGTAAGAACAAGAATATTAGGCAAGTTTCTTGATTGGCTTCATTGGAAATCCGACTTCACTTACTTGGACTTATGTACAAAGTTAGGTAAAGTAGGTAGGAGAGAATAAGCTCATATATTATCGAGCATTTCCTTCATTACTGTTTTTAATTTGTTTCCATTTTCAATTACCAACATAGGTTTACAGTCACCATCACGATTTGCAAGAGTGGCACAAATTCGTTGGAGTAGTAGCATGAAGCAGAATGGAGGTGTCCAAGAAACGATGAAGGCGGCCCAATGGATTCGACACTTGGTCTATGGGGTTTCTTTACTACCTCGCTAGGAGGATAGCATCCCTTGTGGAGCCAATTGTTAACACTCCATTTTTAACAGTTGATTCGAGGGCTTGACAGAGGTTCGGTAAGGGTCCTAGACCCTCGAATCTCATGTGACCATCCTTCAATGAGGAAAGTGGCGGGTGTGTTGTAGCATTAGGCACAATCCCTATTGAAAGGCTACGATTGATCGAAGGAGGATCAATAGTTCTGAACCACTTCGTGCAAGCAAACATGTGCGATCAAAATTTCTGTCCCGGATTGCGAAATGTGTTAAAGATCGGCAGTGTTCGACAGTTGAGATGAAGTCTGGGGCAGATCTACAGCCTAAAGTAATTTCGCAATCCATACTTGTGCGGGTAAAACCATAATCTCAAGTCATGAAAATGGGTAGAGATCGCAAATATTAATGGCCGTGATGAAAGAAGAGGACAGATCCACGGCTAGGGTTCATTTCACAAGGCAAACTAGCATGGATGAATATTTGAGTTCTCCGTTGTGAAAAAGGGCAGGGCCCACTCTGATCGATGGCTACAGGAAATTTGATCTCGATTGACAGCTCAAGATGTATCATGATCCAAACTTCCCATGGTGTTCAGAAGAGAAAGGTTGGCGGCAAGATGAACAGAATGTGGATGGCAGATATGGAAGATTCTTTTGATCGGATGGCTAAGAAAGACTCTCGAGGTGCAGATATCCCACCCAGTGTGGAAATGATAGTAGAGGGGGAATTCACACGTGTAATATGCCTCATCACAGATTGGATAATTCCTCCAAGACCATTTAGGATACGTTTGAGGTGGAAGTCTCATCCAGTGGCATAGTTTTCCCGGTTTGCAAGTATGGCATGTGGTTTGTTTTGGAGGAAGCCATGGGAGAGATAGAGGTTTGATTCACTGAGGTGACAGACCTAGAATTTACATGAGGTTGAGTGATACTAAAAAATAGAACATCCCGATGCCACCATCAAGGTAATTCAAAGGGAAAGGGATAGTCAAATCCATAGCCCTTGGAACCATCCTGACAACCCCACGTAAATGGTGTGGAATCTGAACCATACCGAATGATATGATTAAACATCAAGAAGGAATATCTCCACCCTGGAATCACACATGCTACCACCATAGCTACTTTAAAGATATATCCCTTCCTGAGCCATCCTTCTCACAATATATAACACCATCTTTCGAAGATATTTGAGACATGGAACTATGTAGATGATAAGAGATATAGGGTTGAATTCTGAGAAGTGTCGAAGCCTTTCGTAGACAACCAGGACTGTGTGGTTCGAGAAATTAGTTTGACAAGGGGTACTCTTGGTAGGCAGGCATGAAAATATATGCTCTGGTTATCCACACCAGAAAATCACCAACCACTGGGGCACAGATGTGAAATACCAAGGGGGATTCACTCACTTCTACACAACCTAGTCTCTAGATGTGTGGTGCATGCATTTAGAGATCCCAGCATTGTCCCTTCGGCACTCCTAGCTGTAGTCACAACCTTCGAAGTCCCAGCTGAGAGTGGTGGTAGTGCTATTGGAGTGAATGCTCATACTAGGATCAGATGGGTCCAAAGCCTTCAACACTGTTGCTGGGGTCCCCACTTGGTGGCTTGTTCATGGACGAGGAGAAGATCAAATGCACACCTAGCTACATGGCTCATGGAAAGATCCTCCTCATAGGAGGAGGAATATAGTACAAGGATGATAAGGTTCTTAAGTCGCTTATCGTCACCAAGCGTTGGGCCTCCTTTTCTCCATGGATTTGGGCCTTCTTGTCAGCCTTTGATCAACATCCTCTAACTGGACAAGGAGACCCAAAATGGTTCCCTAGACGCCTATGTGGGAAATAGACCATCAGCATGCCACATGGGAATCATTTTCACGAACCTAAATGATGGGAGGCTCTACGCTGTCGGCCTACATTATCAGCGTTGCATCTCCATAATTATTGTTTCTATTTATAAAACGTGGTGATAGTCCACTCTTTGCACTGTTAGTGCCTAATGGTGACTTGTAATAGCTTTTTATTCAATATTCTTAGGAATAGAATTGTATAAAAACACTCTTGATATAGGTAGAAAGGAGTTAGTGAATTGGATTGGGAAACAATCCCGAGCTGAGGCTCCCATTTGTAAAGCTTGATATCTGTGTATGAATAAATTATAGTGGAATACTGTCATTCAGAGCAGAGATTCTTGTGTTGTTGTTTTTTCCAATAAGTACTTTCTTTTACGTATAAATGTGTTTCTTATTTCCACTCCATTTTGTTTATTTCTTTTAGTGCTTGCGACATAGGGTATAGTGGTTCAGAATTCATACTTGTTATGCTCTAACTACTGTTCCAGGCATTAACAATGGTTCTTCTAAAGTTACAAGGAATTCATCTTGCCGATGCTCCATGCGATGGACTGTCCCTCCTTGTCTTCTAAAACGCCTGCTAAACTATCCTAATTGGGAAATCAGCAGCTATATTGCCTCTGTTTGCTGCCTTTTCTCATTCTTTCATCTGTAATCATTTCTTGCGTAGGATTCAAATCCATTTTCCCCTGGTCCCTTATCCCCCAATAGTCCCACCATGCACCTTCCTCAACATATTTTGCCCCATTCAAGATCCTAGCCCCCTGATTATGCCGATTGAAAATCCTTTGCGGAGTAGAATCTGGTGACACACAATACTAACAATATTATGTGGAGCTACTCTGGTGATGAACAAGATATCCCTCTCTGACTACGCAGGACCGGAGGCGCAGCCTAAAGTGGTTCTGCTGTTACCCAGAAGCGAGCCCTTCCACAACCTTTGGTTCAATTCCAGTGCTAACAGATACTTTCACATTGTAGCTAAATATAGAGGACAACATATACCTTAAGATAGTTTGTGATCTCCAATGTACCTTCATCTATCTGTACTCTCCATTGTCAATTCCACTACCCATTGTAATCTAGAAATTAATCATTGTGCATGCTTGCTATCATTTCCACACATACCTTGCTTGAAGAAGGTGAATTATTTCCAACGTTTCCTTGCAGTTGAAGAAAATAATTCTTTAAACATTAACTTCCATTATGGATGACTTTTACTCATCATTCTACTCTCACCACTAATCAAAATTGATTTCTTCTATCCTAATAATTTGTGGCAAGTCTAACCCAAGATAAACAGAAGCTAGACGGACCTTAAACTGGTTTGCAATGATTAAGATGACTAAAAAGTGACTCAATGGGAATACCAACGAGCTCAAAAATAACTTAGAATTTCCAAGAGAAGTATTAGGAACTTGAAGAATCTTTTTGTCGTTCATCATATCCAAGGTTTCCAAACTTAATACATATTACATAAATTATTATCAATGTTTGTAATATGATGAAGAAGATGATCCACTTATTCTGAAAAAGTAAATTGTCTTTTCCCATCAATGTCTTGACCATCTAGCTTAAATGATTTGACTCATTTCCGCACCGATTCCGCATTAACATTTCCCCCCTAAAACTATGACTTCTTTGTTCCATGCTCATAGAAGAAAATAATGTGTATAGGTCACTATAACTTTCAACTCTTCTTTCACTTGAGATATATGAGGTTATTTTTCCTTCATCCCCATTTTTATTTCTCTTCTTTGATGTATTTGAAAATAGTTCAAAGAGCCAAGTCCCATTTCTAACAAGTGAGCCATGTGAGCCTTCTATCCTTTGACTTGTTTCCTTAGAAAAATTAACTTGACTATTTCCCATAGAAATAATCCCATTATCATTATCATATGTTCCTTCAAATTTCATGTTTGTTTGAATATGCCAAACTAGCAAAGGATATTCTTGGATATGGGCCAAAAAATTATGGAGAAGTATATACAGTATCCTCATTCACTATAAACCTTGAAGGATATGGTAACACTCCCTTTCTAAACATAGCCTTGTTACCTCCATTTATGTGATCTTCCCAGTCATTGGGGATGATCAAAGAGTAATCCTTATGTTGTGATTCTGAGAAAGTATTGGATGACTCATAATCATTACTATATAAACTCTTAGGGGGTTAAATCTAAGATTTGTCATCACCATGTAGCACGATTTCTTCATATATTACCAGCAACCTCCATCAAGGGTTAGAGAGAGAAAAATATTGCACAAGAGATATGTCAATGTAATACATTTGGTGGACTATTAAATAAAGAGAGGGTCACAATCTTGTATTAAATAAATTCATTAAATGACACTTGGGATTATTGGTTGTTCTTCCTTTTTGAGCAATTCAATCATTTCTATGAGGGTCGGGTTGGATTCTTGGATTAAGTGTGGGAGGATGATTGGATCAAAGAACTCAACAATATTGTTGAACCTCTAGGGTGTGTGATATGTGACCAATTGGAAGGATTGACTCAAGCATCCTTCTTTCTCCATTATGGACTTTACCTTCTGGTGTCAATACCCTACCTAGTACATTTTCTAATTAAGAGATTTATTAGGAAAACCAACTATCGATAGATGGGGAAAACTGAAATTTAACAAGTTGGATTGTTTGTTCTTCGAATCATAGAAAGTCCCAACTAACAAGGTTGTGGGAATTTTATAAGGAGAATTTAGCACATACAACTTGTCACAAGAAGCAGAAGGACCACAGTATACTATATATCCATTGCAATGACCTATATACTAGTGGGTTCCACAATTGGTTACCCAATTAGTATAGTAGATTGTGTGGCACAATAAGGACACTTACATCAAAGTATATTTGAAGGTGTTTAACATTTTTTCGTATTTTTCATAAGTTGTTTAAGGTTTTGAATAAAATTATTTTCTATATATTTGGAAAATGCATAAGTTGGTTGTGTGCACCTAACTTTTATTGGGTATAACATGGGAATAGTTATTAATGTGGGTTTGGGTTTGAATATATCCATACTTGGCAAGATTTGTTTGGGGAAACTTACACATTCTATTCTTTCAAAATTACCATTATAGAGGAATTTGTAAATTAGGTTCCCATTGTATAATTTTTACCATTATAAAGGACTTTTTAACTTAGGTTTCCAAATTCTTAAAAGGTGTTATCTCAATGGACGAGTGCTTCCGTTAAAAGCAGGAGGTTGGTGGTTTGATTCCTTTGTGCCCTAATGATATTTCAATATCAGTTAAAAATCACTAAATTTGTGACCAAAAAATGAGACATAAGTGACTAAACAATGAGAGATAAGTGACCAAACAAGATTACCAAAATTCATATATAAAATGACTAAAATATACTAAATTAGTGAAGAAAAAATGAGAGATAAGTGACTAAAAAATGAGAGATAAACGATCAACAAAATGACCAAAATTCACATATAAACGACCAAATGGTGGTTTTGGTGGCCAATTTCTAGTCTCCTATCACACAACCAAAAAGTGGTCATATTTAATTTGGTCATTTATAGCTTGTGTTGTGGTCATTAATTTGTTCATATCTTTTTGTCATTAATTTGGTCGTATATTTGACCATTAATTATGCCAATTAATGACAAAATTAACGACCACAATGCAGGCTACAAATGACCAAACTAAATATGGCCACATTTTTTGTCGTGTGATAAGAGATCAAAAGTTAGCCACCAATGATCGCCAAATGAAAAGTGGTCATTTATATGCATATTTTGGTCATTTTTTTTGTTACTTATCTCTTATTTTGTACTAGTGACAAGTTGGTGTAACTCAAATATTCAAAAATATTGAATACAATAATACATATATTCATACGAGGCATGTAAATCAGATTGTGGAAAGTGGTGTAGATAACATTAATATTATAAATTGTGTGATCTTACCTCTAGTACTTGTCGATTGTTGATTAAGTTGTCATTGATGCCAACAGTGTCTAGTCATTGATTCCAAAAAGTGTGTCTTGGTGCCCCTTGAGGAACCCCTGATGCTTAAGTAAGTGTTGGTGTTTAAGGGGACCTTTTGACATTTTCCAAGCCCAATTTTGAAGCCTTTGGAGCCCTAGGACAATGGAAAAATCCTTGAACACCCTATAGATTTTTTGAGTACCCCAAAAATGTTTCATGGTTCCCCGATTGTTTCTATGGTTCCCTAGTACCAAAACCTATGCCCTAGTGCCCTAAGAAAGTGTGATTGGTGAGTTGAATATGTTTAGAGTACAAATGACCCATTTTGTGGTAATTTGTGTCTGTAATGAGGTCATTTAATTAGGTCATGGTACCCTAGGAGAAGTCTAGGAACCCCCACACCTATAGTGTCTTTGATGACCTATTATGAAGCCCTTACCCTTGGTCCCTGAGCCTACATTATACCCTATGTTGTATTCCTTTCTCTTAAAACATGAATAACACCCTCATATTGCATAATAATTCCCCTTGCACCTTTACACTAATCCTTGAATCCCTCATGGTGACCCCTAATCATTAAAGCCGTGTCTCCACATTTAAAAAAGTATTTTAATAATTTAACCCCCACACACATGGTTAAGCTTGAACATTTTGAATATTAAATATTGAATTAAAACCTTAATTAATAAATCAAATTAAAAAGACTTACCACCCTTTCTTAGGTCAACCCATTAATGGTTTAAATATTAATTTTTTTTAATAAATAAAACACTTTTTATTAATTAATTCAACCTTGACATATGCTTTATTAAATGATTTAATCTTTATAAAGTTGGCTCCTTTTAGTAACTTTTGTTAAAACATATTTTAAAATTAATAAAACACTAAAATTATTTTAGTAGGTCGGCCCTATCCCTCTTTCACTTAACGCCTAAGTAGTGTATTTATACACTCAACAATTGTCACCTTCAAATCATAAACAAATGCAACAAATTAGTGTTTGAGTTGATGCTGAATAAAAAAAAATTGCTGACTATGGAAAAGATATTTTTACATACCCGAATTTTTGGTTTTCATGTTGACTACAAGAAGAAGTGAAACATTCGTAGGAGTAGAGGAGGGACATCCTTATTTTTCCACAGTTGCAGCATACCCAAATTCTCCACATCCTTTCTCTTTGGTTTAAAACAATATATAGTTCAATATTTCCACTTGATGATGCTTGGTGTTCATTGTCATTGTCATCACATACCTTCTTACCTTATTAGAAAACCAAGTTTTTGTTGTTGTCCGAGTTTTGAAGCTCTTCACACAACCCAAGTTTGAGGCTATCCTTTGCTATTTTTTGGACAAATAAGGTACAAATATGTATGTACAGTAAGTGAAGTGTGTGTATGTATTGAAGTGCACAAGTGTGTGCACCAGTGGATTTCATAGTACAATGGAGTTGTGATCTACTCTATGAGCAATTTATGATGTTCATGCATTCTCATGCACTATGATGTACACTTGATAATGCATGTGCAATGATGATGCAAGCTATGATATTGATGCACTCCTACACTCCTAGATTATGATGACATGTTCTCCTATGATCTATGACACATACATATTGATTATACATGGCATAAGATGATATTTTCTATGATACATACATGATGATGAACGTGCATGCTATGGTATAATGATGCTCTCCCATGCACTATGAAATACAATCTATGATGATTATAAATACGATGATGCATATCCTATGATGTACACTTAATGATGATGATCATGATCATGATGCATACCCTATGATGATGAAGCATTATGATACATTCCTTGTTTTCAGTGAAAGAAGAGCATAATTACCTTTTCAGTGATTGTCTATGACAAGGTACATGAGCAGTGTATAGCAGTGAAACAACATATCAGTATACAGTGATATTTGGCAGTGATCAGTGAGCAGAGATTATCAACAACATTTTTAGTCATTGGTTTGACTCAGGTGGATTGTGTTTGGTGTGCAGACTCATATTGATTGAGTCAGATGATTTATTGGTACAGCTTGATTAGACAAGTTATTGTTTCAGGTATGGTGCAGTGATGAGCAGTGATGAGTTGATGAGAAAGTTATGAGTTAATGAGTAGTGATTAAAAATGGTCACTTGATGAGTAGTAGCAATGGTTGTGTAGTGACAATGATTGTGCAATGACAATGATTATGCAATGTAGTACAGGTGTTGATTAGAAGGATCAGTGCGGTTTTGGTTTTGTATTTCAGTGACTATCTTCTTATCTAGGTGGTAGGACGAGGCAAGGAAAGGAGGTTGTATCCTCCTTTCGATTGTAGATGGAAAACTAGGTAGTTGTAGCTTCCTTCAGGTTGTAGCCTATAAATCAAGGTTTTGCAGCCTCCTTCTAGCTGTAGTTGGAGAAATGAATTCATTGTAATAAGGGGTTTGGTGCCTCCTTCCAGTTATTTCTGGAAAAGCTATTATAAAGGCTTCTATAGTTTTTCCCCGAGGACTTGGGTTTTCACGTAATATATGGTGTTTTGTTTTTCATGTTATGCTTCTGATATGATGATGATATAATGATAATGTGATAATGCATAATATTGAGTAAGTTGTTGATTGTTCATAAAAGAGAAAAAATAATGAAAGTTGTGCACACTAATTCACATCCCACCTATCGGTGTAACTGGTGTTCCCCACATTTGATATCATATATAACTAGATTTATATCGTTTTTTAAGCTATCTAGGAGAGAAAGAGGTAGAAAAAACTCAAACATTAAAGGACACACAATCACTATTATATTCAAAAATTCAATACAACAACCAAATTCTAGAAAAAAAAGTGGAATATTAATATACTAGTTTACCTTAATGAATGTATTCCAACCATGATTTATTACCCCCACCAAATTCTTCTTTCTTAACTAAGATATTATATATGGTCAAAGAAAAACTAGTGCAAAATTTAACTTTTATAATGACGTTGTTGTGGAAAAATTTGTATAAAAGTGTGTAGGACATACCACATTGAGGGGATTAATCCTTTGAGGTTTTCAGTAAGGCACAATACTGTATTACTAGATAAAAAGTTTTGAATCCAAAGTGATCGTCCAAGATCTCGTTAATACAAAAAAAAAACAAAAAAAATGAAATAAAATAAAGAATGTGAAGATATGCAAGCCACAACAACAAGAGTATGTTAGAACCAATTTATAATTCCCAATGGTCATTATTGTTACATGTAGTGTATGTTAGGATTAATATTAATCCTCCCTTTGACGACATAAGTCTATTTGTTTATTTCCCTAGTTTAGTAAGTCTTCATCACTTCACTAGTGCATGAAGCAAACATCTAATGGACATCTACCACTTACTGCACCTATCTGTATGAATTTTGGTGCTCCATGGATCAATCCCTATAATTTATAAACCCATTGGGACTGCCACCAAGAGTTTCTAGTAGTTGACTCTAATAGATATTTAGTTGTGTCCAGTTATGCTTCGATCCCCATCAGTTAGATCACTCCCAGAATCTCTAGCGTCAGTTTGCATGATTCAAGGGAATATGTGCACCTTTGTTCACCTACCCTCTTCAGTTAACTGGTTGTGAACTCTTTCAGTGATCAAGAGTTGCATTAGTGAGCTCTAGTGGTTATTTTTCCACACTAAGTTAGCTTCATAGTTAGTCTACGTTGGTATATTAAACTTCCTCTTTAGGTATTTGAATTATTCCTTGATGTTGTATTATATATTCACCCATAATGATGAATAATATTGTATGGAATATTTATCGTATTGTTATTCAACCCATTGTGTAATAGAAACTATTCTTCTTCTCTATATTTCTCTTGTGCAATCTAAGTGAATACAATTTCTATCCAAAGATATACCCGTCAGAACCTAATATGGTATCAGAGCCTGGTCAGGCTATTCTAATATCCCTCGGATACTTCCATTGATGCACCAGAAGCAACTTGGTTCCACATAATTCCTGGAATAATTTAATTGCTTTCTATGGATTTTGTCCATAGAAGTCTATCTAGGTGTGTTGCACCCAGAGAATGTGCTCATTGTCAAAGTAGAGGTTGATTTGTCTTAATAATTTGTTTTTCTATTTTTTTGCAGATATTCGATTCTCTCACCAGTAGTGAAACAACAAAGAATGGATCTATCTAATATAGTAACCTTGACTTCCTTCAATTACCATGAATGGAAAGCCAATGTTGAGATACTGTTGGGTATCATAGGTCTCTACAGAGCTACTATGGCCTTAGAAATTGAGCCAAATGTAGTTGTAGAGAAGGCAAAGTGGCATAACATGAATGATGAAGCTTATGGATTTCTTTGTCTATCTCTCTCTCTCTGAAACTTTTTTTCCATCTTGATGGATTGACAAGCCTGAATTAATTTTGGATAAAACTTGAATATCTCTTAGGAAATAAAGATGATCTTAGAGGACATCAATTGTACAAGGAGTTGATCTCATTGAGACCAAGTGAATTTGAAACCATTGAAGAATTCATCACCGAGTTTAAGTCACTAGTTATTTTTCTCAAGATGTGTGGGATTGAGAAAAAAGAAGAGAAATTAATCCTCTACATTATTTTTAGAATAATAAAAACCCATTCCCATACTTAGGATATATTATTTAATCATTTTTGGTTAAATCCCTAGGTCCTACACTAGCTAGTTGGCATCCACTTGCACCACATGGTCAAACTTTCCTAAACTTCTTGGAAGAGCACCTTTGAAATATTCTATATCATAATCTGACAACCCATCAGATTTCCCAATTTAGTAATTGTTCATTCCTTCTTTATCTATAATTAGACTTCTTTTCAACAGCTTTTAAAGCAAAAGGTGAAAGCTAGTCTTAAGGCAACTGCCTTGTTTTTTGTACAACTCATCCTCCATAGTTTTCTATTATAAAAGAATGTGTTTATCCAATTTCCTTATATTATCATATGATACACTTTATGCATCCCATTTGTGACCTTCTTGAAATATTTGGAAAGTGTTTTATGCACCGAGGGGGGGTTTTGACTTTTTAGTAAGCCTGATTTTGTGTTGATTCAACTTGCTTCATTAGGAATTTGAATCTCTGATGCAATTATATGTTTGTACATCCTATCACTTCATTAGGTGGATGAGATAAAATTATTCAATATAAGTTTGTGTTATGCACCATATACAGTATCCAATTTGAGTGAATCTATGCATGTTTTACAAGCAATTTTGTGAATTCAATTGATCTAAGCTTGGGATTAATTTGAACATGGTATCAAATATATTGTATCTTGATTGTTATCATTTTCTATCACTTTTGTAGGATCAACATCACTCCCATGGAGTGCATTCTATCTGTTCAAGGGTGCATTTGTTGAATAAATGGATCAATCTCACCGTATCATCTTGACTCCATTCAGCTACTTCAAATGGAAAAAAAATGGAGATTATGATGAGGAATAAGGGCCTCTTCATAGTGACCATGGAAGCTGAGGCTGATACCAATGTAACAACAAAGAATATAAAGTGGCACAACAGGACGGATGAGGCTTAGGGAATCTTATGTCTCAGTATTTCCAAAGACCTTATTTTCCATCTTGATGACTTGACATCACCAAATGAATTATGGGAGAAGATTCAAACCTTATTTGTAAAGATAGATGAAATGCGGGACATCATCTGGAAAATTATTTGATCTCACTTGGTCTAATCAATTTTGATTCCTTCCAAGTCTACTTCTATAATTTCTAATCCCTTATTTTTCATTTGAAACAGTGTGGTATCGAAAAGAACTATGACCAGTTGATTTTGGCAATACTTTTAGAGCTTGGCCCTGACTATTTAGTGTTTGTATCGACCTTCCATGCCACAAAGTTGACATCTCAAACCTAGAATATGCCTTCACTGGCAGATTTCATGGAATCCTTGACTCAAGAGAAATATAAGTTGGTAATGATGGGCACCATAAAACCTTCTAGAGATAAATATTTGGTTGCTAGAGATTCAAATATGGTTTCCAAAGGCATGAATAATGCTAGGAATCCTTCTGATAAAAAAGGATACAAGTCCATGTCTCATGAGGAGTCCTCAAACTCCAAGAAGAAGAATTCCCAGAAGAAGAAAGGTAAAGATTAAATGAGTAAGTGTGCATACCATGGTAAGGGATTTGATCCTAAGAGCCCTTACATGAAGAAACAAATTGATATGTTGACTCAACTCCTTGAAAATCATAAAATCTCTCTTCCTCAAGGTGCAAAGAAGAAAGAAGGGGGATCAAGTTCTGAAGAAACAGAGAGAGTTCATGCCCTAGTTGCAAGCACTGTAAGATCCTCTTCCTTTATCATTGATTTCGGAGCTTCAAGGAACATGGTTTCAACAAGGGATTTATTCTCCCCTCTTGATGATTCAAATGGTCCAAATATTTTATTGGTAGATAACTCTAAAACTGAAAGCAAGGGAAAGGGTAGAATATATATTGACCATGGATCCTTCAATAATGTTTTGTATGTCCCTAGTCTTGTTGTTAATATCTTGTCAGCCTATTAGATGACCCACACTGGGTATCCTAAGAAGGTTGTCTTCACACCCAATGGTTTTGAAATCACTGAAATTTTGAACGGTAGAGCCATAGCTATTTTTTTGTGGATCACATTCAAAAGTGTAAAAGTTATCACACTCAATGCCCTTCTCAAACTACTCTACTCTCCTCACTCATGCTAATGAATCTAGAAATATTTGGAATGAGATTTTTTTTCCACCTAAACTACAAATACCTTTCATATTTTTGTGACAAAGACATGGTCATAGGGTTTCCCAAAATCATTTTTTCCAAAGAGTCTGTCAAGGATACATTCTAGGAAAACACACAAAGAATAAGTATGAGAGAGTCGATCATGAGAGAACCTATGCACCCCTTGAACATATTCACAGTGACATTACTAGTCCTTTTCCTCATATGTTCATGAGTCAAGCCAAGTATGTCCAAACCTTCATAGGTGAATTTTCCAAATATTGTTGGGTTTACTTCTTGTTTTTGCTACAACCACTTCCCCCCAAAAAATTATTATTGTAGGGCCCCTCCTTTTATTGTTGTTGAGAAGTAGACTTAGATTCATTTTTCTCATTCAAACAATTTCACACTTCAATAATTAGTTTTTTTTAAGATCAAGCAAAGAAGGATTTTTTCAGCTAAATAAAACTATGAATTTTGCTCCAATACGTTTGGAAGCACTTTCCAAATTGAGAAGACAGTATCGGATCCACTCCGTTAGTTGAGCCAACAATATCAAAGGAACTTGGCAAGTTGATCCAACACTGCCGAAAGAAAAAGATAGTTCTCATCCTTTCTCCTTTTCAAGTGAACTTGACAAGTTGAGCCGACACTGTTAAACAAACTCGACAAGTTGATTTGATTGACCAACAAACACCGAACTTAGGAATAAGTGATGCAGAAACAGTTGGTAGTGGAAATTTAGTTTTCCCACAAGTAAAGTCAGAAAGATTCATCCAGTAATGGCGATCAGTTTCGAGGAAACTTGATGAGAGCCATTGAAATAGTCACAGGTTGAAGCGAAACAACTTGAAAAAGGATGTCGAAATGAATATCAGAGCAACTTGAGAAAGGACGTAGAAACCAATGTTAGAGAAAATCAATAAATAGCATCATTTTGGCCGATGGATTTATTTCTAAGTGGCAACCAAGCATCAAAAACTTTTTGCGCCATTTATGGTTCCACCAACCGCGTTTATTTATCCACCAACCTTATTAATGACTAGGGTTGTTTCATTTTGTATAAATACGATAGAGGATTTTTGGTTTTATTATTGCAAATTTTTTTTTTACCTCCATCAGTTGTTAGAGGACAAGTCACAACACCGTTGTGCTCAGTTAAGTTTCTGCGACCTCTCAACAACTGACATGTAGGTCACCCATACCTTATAAACTCTTAATTGTTTAAAATGGATGTTGTTATAATTTTTTTCTTAGTTGATAGTGATTTATTTTATTATTTTTTAGTTGTTGGTTCAACAGCAAAATATTGTTTTGAAACCCCTTCCCCTCCTTGATCGTAAATGAAGAAACTAGAGGTTGTGCCAGTTTTTTGTTTTACCGTGCTCCTATATGGCAGGTCAGAACTTGAATATTTTCAAAAATTTTACTAAATGACTTGGATTTAAGAGCTATCATCCATCTGCACCAACCCTTTTATGGTTATATGAAGATCATTTAATTGGTGGTGATCCCAAAACTTATACAAGTCCACAACCAAGCTCCATATTACAAGAGATATGCACGATGAAAAGTGTGAATAATCTAGGGTTCTCCTAGTCATGGAGGTGCTTCCTCTTTTAGGGGCATATTCCTCATTAGGGAGATCCTCTATTATACCACATACCCTTATTTCTCTTGAATCATTGACACATACTTTTATATAGGGATGGATGGATTTAAAACCCAACATGTATGAGTGTTACGTACTTCCTGGCAATTAGTGTACCTATGTGATGTATTTAGCTCTAAGTTGTAGCTCAATGAATACCAAAACCAAGCCTTCGTTAGCTCCTCCATTAAGGTAAAGATTCTCTGGTTAGTTCCATAAGGACTTTAAGATATTACTTTTTATATAGAATATTGTAGATACTTAAGCCAAGTTTACCCAGTTGGTTGGTGGAGGATGAATGTGGATGGTTTGGTGTGCTGTCTATTTTACCTAGGATTCAACTTTTTTGTATATATACCATAAGAACTGTCAAGAGCCATAATTTCTAGAAGGAAGGCCATTTCTTCTCTAAGGTTGAGTAGTGATATATTCTCATGCATCTTAAGTTACATCATTAATTCAACTTAATTCTGTTCCTGACCCAGAAAAGTTTTGATCCGGGAATATATTAATCATTCTATTCTCTTAAGAAACATCATTGAATTAGAGGCTTAATCAATATCACAAACCACAAATTCCATCGATAATTGTTGTGTGTTTATTGATAAAATTTTGGGAGAAAATAAAAAAAATGAAAGCATGCATGTTTTTCTCTCATCACAACCCAATGCTAAGAAAAATTTCCTTCAACAAACTGTTGTTTAAATTGATTATACCATTTTTTCATCTGTTTAACAAGATTTCCAAATTCCTAAGTAGGGTGCCAAGAATATGTCTAAGTCTAGCGAAGAAGATTCGGAAGTGGGTATTATATTAGGCACCAGGATAGAAACCATGTTTGAAGATACAAAAGAAATAACAAGAGTTTCCCCTGATTTTAAATGGGAGGGATTGTATCAAATGATATGATACTAGGACATCTCTTATGTGGGTCTCGAAGAATTGGTTTTGTATCAAAATATCAGAAGTTTGAGCATCACCAAAGAAACTATGCATCCCGAACTCTGTCTCTGTTCCTAGGTTATTGGGTGGATTCTACCACAAGCTTATCCCACCTTGAGAATCATTTCTAACATCAAATGGGAGGATTTTTACTCATTCCATCCAGCTCATATAGCAGCAGCATACAAGCTACCTCCATCCCAGGTCATGTTGACTGAAGATTGGATCAAAGGTATAAACATGGACCCCATAGAATATGCTAATAAAATGGTGGTATTAGGAAAGAAACTCAGACAGAAATCAAGCGGAGAATATGAATGTCAAAGATTAAAGACCCATTTTAGAATTATAGCCTTATTGTTGAGAAGAATTTTTTCCAGGGAAGATGGGACTGTTTACAAGTTAAATTGGGTACCTCTAATTTACTACATAGCCTTTCATGTCACAGTATTTAATTGGACAGGCATCATCTTGTACATCCTTTCATCATGTATCACAGCTGCATAGGGAGGTTTAACCCAAAAGAGGAGGAATTCTATATGTCTTCACACCTCATAGACTGCATATTGTCTAGACACCCATTTCCTAAGTTGGGGTGCATTTGGAATAGAGCTGAAACTCCAATATATGTGGCTTATCATATCCCATGGTCCCATTGATATGCAAGTTATTATAAGATCATATGTGAAGAGTTACTCATGCCTCTCTACATGATAATTTTCCATAAGGAACCAAATTTCTTGTCTGAAAATGCAATGGTAGTCTTAAGTGAATATGGGCACTACTACTTCTCATATTAAGGCGCATACTACTTCTCAGATCCTGTATTTCACAAGGAAGTTGTGAGGAAAGTATTCATAAATGGGATTGGAATATACTTGCATGATATGAAAAATTACTCATTTCCTCTATTTCCCTTATGTATCGGAACCTATAAATTTTCAAAAGTGAAAGGGGTTGAATATTTTGTGAAGGAGCTAGAAATGTTCCATTTTGGGGAGAAGAGTTTTGTGAGTAATGATAGGAGGGGAAAGGTCTATAAACATTACATAGTGGTTTTAAATACATTTTGAATATGCAGACTCCTTCAACAAGGATGAAGAAGTGTTCAAAAGAGTGATCAATATGACTGAGCTAAACAAACTCTTTTCTTGGAAGAGTGGTGTCAGTGCTAGCAATACTATCAGTTTTATAATGGAAGAAAAGATTCAGAAACAAAAGGAAGAGGCTATAAATTTACAAATAGAAGAAGAAGAAAAAAGAATGAAAGAAGAAGCTGAAGAGAAGCAAGCAGAGGAGCAACAAAAAAGAAGAAATATTATGAAAGGAAACAACGGAAAGGGAAGAAGAAAAAGAGATTAAGAGGAAAGAAGAAGATTATAGGGTCAGGGAAGCTGTAGACAAAGAGACAACCCAGAATGAAACCATTATCCCACAAAACATGGACCTTGACCCTTCTGGAACAACAAGTGAAAAAATTACCGGTGGCCACATCCATTTTGACAAACTCAGCCTAACCTCGTTCACCCCGTCAAAGCAGCATATTGTGGCTCACTTGGACACCATCATTTTTTATAAGATGAGAAATACCATCATGAGAAGGTCAGAGAAAATATCAAAAATGGGTACTTAGACTGATGTGGTTACCATCAGGGAGAGAACTATTATGGAAGATATGCATAAGGACCCGAAATTCACAACTTCGGTAAACATAGGAGCTTCCCAGGCCCATACTGATAATGTTGACATGTTAATTAATGACATGGATAGAAATAAAGAGAATATGCTCAAACTAAAAGCTAATTTGGTAAAAATGTGAGGAGAAGAGATAGAATTAAAAAGGAAACATGACGCCATTATCTCTGAAAAGGATAGGTTACTGAATGAATACCAAATTATGGAAACAAAAAAGGATGCATTAACTGTGCAGGTAGTAATTATGGAAGGGGGAAGGAGTGACTTCAAAGCTCAAATTTCTTAGTTAGAGTCAAGAGATTTGGTCACAAACCAACTGGTCGATGAATTCAAAGATCAATTGTAATAGTTGGTTAAGTAGAAGGAATCTGTTATCACCCTGTAATTTTCCTATGGCTGTGGTAGGAAGTCAGAGGGGTAACCATTTCAATGAATATTTAGACTGTATTCTAGCCTTACAGTCAAAGAGGGCTCTCTCTTTGTCACAGAAACAAATTCACATATACATATGGCTTTAAGCAGCTTGCAGAATGGCTATATTTTTTATGCTAACAAGGTATTTGCATATTTAAAAATGGTGAAACAAATAGATGAGAAATACCATTGGACAATGGGTTCAAGGCCTAAAACATTCAAGGACATACAACAAATAATAACTAGCAATAACCTTCATAATCCGAGGAAAAATAGGCATCAATATTCATCAAAATATCTTTGAAGAGATGACAAAGGGAAAAAGAGAAAAATCTTGATGTAACAGGAGGCACCTATCTGGGGATGAATCTCCTGAGAAAACCTTTAGTAGAATAAACAATAGTGGATGGTAATTTCAATGGAGCATAGAAGATGAATTCCAAAAAATTTACCAGAAACACATTAACAATTGCATAATCTGATGCAAAGAGCACTTGACAAAGAGAGAATTCCTCACATACAACTAGAAATGCATTAGCAGTAGACAAACAGGCATGAAAATGGAGTTTACAAGGGAAAAAATAGATTGAACAGTGGAAGCAGTGATGATTCTTAGAAAACTGAGAGCATACTTTTCATTAAATATTCCAAGAAAATGGCAGAGCTACAAAACCCAAACATTGATGCTTCTGAATGAAAGATTTAAACATTTCCTTCCTCTTTTGAGAGAATATTTATAGTGTAAACAGGCTCCAAGACCAACTTTGAAGTAGATCCAAATACAGAGAATGGGGATCAAACCCGCACACATGAAACTGTAACAAATTCTGATCTGGCGGATTCGCCATGATCACAAAACCAAAACAAAAAAGCATGCTGGGGTATGCATGATGGACAAAAGTGGGGAATTGAACACCTAGAAATCATTCCTGCTGGATGAAAATGATGGCTTAGAGCCTCCCTCGACGTTCTTCAATGGTTTCCTTTATGCCTGTAGCTTTACTAGTTAAATCACTTCTGTACCGTTCATCTTACCTCAAGATTCTTTTTGGTTCATCAATCTGGGATCTATGGAAGGCAGAAAATGGGCTGATAGCCTTTCCATGGTTCAACTTGGTATTTTTTTCCTCCGCATTATCCTTTCCTCCATTTAATCCGTCTGCACTGTCATTTTGAGTGGAAAACAGTCTGAGCCGTATATCTGGTGGAAACAGGAACCCAGAATTTCAACTTTTCAGGACCAAATTCTTAAGATATCTGATTTTTTATTTTCCACCCTTCTACACCTTTCCACACCATTGATCTAGGCAGAAGGTTTCTGGACCATTGGATCTGGTGGATCGCGGAAAGTGGAAGATCAAATTTTTATGGGAGAATTCTTAAGTTTTTCGACTTCTGATTTCCACCCTCCTACGCATTTCCACACTGTCGATCTGAGTGGAAAACGATATAAGACGTAGATCTAGTGAAAAGTAGAACCCAAAATTTCAAGTTTTCAGGACCAAATTCTTAAGATTTCCAATTTCCACCCTCTATTCCTTTCTGCACCGTTGATCTGGGTGAAATCTTTCTAGACCCTTGGATCTGGAGGATTGTGGGAGGCAGAAAAATTAACTTTTCAGGATCAAATTCTTAATATTTTTTTATTTCTGCTATTTTGCTCCTTTTCATATTGTTGATCTAGGTGGAATCTTTATGGACTGTTGGATTTGGCGGATGGCAGAAGATCGACTTTTTATGGGTGAATTCTTAAGTTTTCTGACTTCCAATTTTCTCCCTCTTGTTCCTTTCTGCACAGTGGATCTAGGTGGAATCTTTCTGGACCGTTGTATCTGGAAGAAAATGGAACCCAGATCATGGAAGGAAGAAGTCAAAATTCCATCTTTCATAACCCAATTTTTACCTCTTTTGGACTTCTGATCCCAATTTTCCTTGCACGGAAATAATTTTGGCCCTTTGACCTCTTTTGAGGGTTGGATATTGTCACGTCCCCATCCCTTCGACTGGTGAAGAGGAAGCGACCAACACCAATGCATACATGCAAACAATCCATGATCATGAACAGACATGAAAACAGTCCTGTAACTAGGAACAAGAATAAATGCTGAAATTAAAACAAGCTTAAACATAA
Organism: Pseudotsuga menziesii; assembly: GCA_001517045.1. Lineage (NCBI taxonomy): Eukaryota > Viridiplantae > Streptophyta > Pinopsida > Pinales > Pinaceae > Pseudotsuga > Pseudotsuga menziesii. The sequence goes on from LPNX010770737.1 coordinate 396,766, forward strand.
TACATAACAGGATGCATAATCCATCAACATTCAGCGGAAGCAAACATATACAGTCCAGCATTTAATATTTTCATCATAATTCATGAAATAGTAGACATTGTAGAGATGAAACAATCAGGATTACTTATCTTTTGATGAAGAAATCGCCCCGCAACCAACTGTGTCGCTGCAACGTTCCACCCAACCATAGGCTAGTGTGCTCATCAATCTCTTAGCATCACTGCCACCCCCGAGCTGGGCATGATTCCACAAGGACTAAGGGTCAATGTAGGCTTACACATACCCAAGGATATACCAACACAGCCAATCCAACACAGTTGGGTTTATCAAGCCATCAAGGAGCTAGGACAGGATAATGCCAAGCTAGTGGCCTCAACACCAGTCTTCTCATGTATACAAACCTCTAATCCTACTCTCAACAGTCCGAAGACCAATCCACTGCATACCACAGAAAAAGAATTCCTTCACAGCCCTATGAAGACAACCAGATGACAATCCCAACAAATAGACGAAACACAGCCCAAGCCACAAGACAACTCAGAGTTGTTCTTGGCCCTAGCGTTGCCAAAACAACTCAACATCAACCCAAAAGATGTCCACAGCCTTAGCATCCAAGAAGAAACCCAAAACTAGGGCAATTAGACAGCCACAACCTCACAATGAATGATGGCAACAATCCACAGTCCCAAAACATAACAGCAACCACAATCACCACATAAGGCAGACAGCAGTCCGTCCTGAACAATTAAGAAAAAGGAAAAGACTTACACAATCCCTCACTAGGGAAGAAACTACATACTCTCAGCCTGTGCGTGAGGGAAACTTGCACCCGACACCAAAACATAAAGGAAAAACACATGGACGTCCACAAATCGGTAAGGGAGACCCCAGCAACACAGCAGGTATCCGAAAACATGAATGGTCCCTTCACAGCAAATCGTGGATGAAGGAGCATAGCAACCAGCTCGCTGAGTGAGCCAAAAACCAGTACAAATCCTATGCATGTAAATAATGAACAAACAATGGTCCCTGCGTGAGGAGGAACAGCTCCGCTTATGCATGCGGATGGATAGACAACTAGAAGTGCGTGAGAATGAACAAGACTTCTGCTCGTGCGTGAGGATGAACAACAATGGAGAATGCAGATCCGAGGTGCATGAGAGCTTCAGCACTATCGTGGAGAGAGTAGTGTGTCTGCGGGAGTGATGGTAGTGGTTTCTTTTGCCATTGTGAATTCAACCATGAGTGGAGTGTGCATGTGGGCAAGGACTGACAGTCCTGCCACACCCACTCCCAAAAACAATAATTGCCTCAACCACCACCATTAATTCTTAATGGAGGTGGTTGGGTAAGACAAGGTGGTGACACATGGGTTTTTCCTCATAGACCAAGGTTGACATCCCCCACACCCTTATCCTTTGGAATCATGCCCTTTTCATATTTCACGTTGCACTGCCGTAGCTGGTTGTGGTTTATTTTAATTGATGTGCATGTTTACATGATGTCGAACTATAATGTGTCGAATAACACGATATACCATCGACAACTATCCCCATTGCTGAAACGTACACAACCAATCGATGGTGGGGCCTTTACCTTTAGCTCCTCACCACGATTAATTACAATATATACATCATGCAAACGGGGTCAAAACCAGGGTGTGACATTCCCTTTCCCCTTGGAATAACACCGTCCTCGGTGTTCCAATACATAAAAATACATATACAATATATATACAATTGCACATCAAAATTTCAAAATTTTGTAGATATGTCCCACATTCAATTATTCACTATGAACGTGCAAGACCAAGCCCCCTTGGCTTCCACGAACTTCTCCCACTGGTTCTCAGCTTTCAGCTTATCCCGAAGCCTAGGAACTTTGCGACTGTTGCCCTCATCATGTTCCCTCATTGGGCAGTCCTGACGTAAATGATGTCCTCCGCATTCCCAGCATTTCACTGGCTGCTTCATCTTTACCTGCTCAATTTCCTTTGAGACTTCATGCCTGGACCGTTTCCCAACGGGTTGCTTGGACGAATGTCCCATCGCTGATCCACCTTCCTTTCTTTTGCCAATTGCTCCCAGAAGGATTTTCACTTCCATTTGCAAACCAATAGAGTCTTGCAAAATCTGGTGGTTCATTTCATTCTGCCTTTTCTGTATCTTGAGCATCTCCCCAAGATTTTCTTGGGTCTTGGCAATCATTTGAAGGAGACTTCCAACCAAGTCCAACAACTTTTGATCTGCTACCATGATCAATGTGCACCACCTGGTTTCACTTTTCTCACCTGTGAAATTCACCATTGAAATTCTGTCAGACCAAGCATAATATAGACATTAAAATCAGTCAGTTAATTACCCAATCGGCATGACAGTCCAAGCCTCATCAAGGAGACTT
>LPNX010770737.1:399442-440647 GCA_001517045.1 Pseudotsuga menziesii
ATAATCAAAAGGCAAGAGAGAGCAGCAAGAGTTTTTTTTTTTTCCTCATTGTTTTGTTCCGTCTTGGAACCCACACCACTATGGTGGCTTTTTCATGCTCTCAGCCTCTTTCACTTCACCGTGAATGTTGGACCAATCTCTCTTGGTCATGACACTTAGTGTTTTCGGTCCATTCTAGACCTCTAAACCATGGAGTCTCTCCACATGGTTTGTCTCAACTGCTAGGAACCTCACGGTCTCACTAGCACCTTTTCATTGCTGCTCATTCTGAGCTTTCCAGGACAATCACATGTCCAAATTCACCCCTAGGATGCTCTCATAGTCCTCGCTTCCAGCGATACCTATATCCAAACATTGAATAGATTCACATGTTTAGTTTATTCTCATCAGCTTTATCTCTAAAACAAGAGCTTAAAACATCATAACCAAATCATATACACATGTATATTTAGATGAAAAATAATCCAATACTTATCTGTATTGTGCATTTCCTCGTTCATCCATGGGATCCTGCTTCACTTTGCAAGCCTTGGAATAGCCTATGGACTTGGATGTTAGGTCAGCACACAGGCCGCTCCACAACATCAAATAATTAATGTCTAGCCAGTACATCCTCATGTCAACTGGGCTTGGAACTTTACCATGAACATTTCCAGGTCTAGGATCTACTATGGATCCTCAGGCATATAACAACCCAACATACACTTATACCAACATACACTTATATCAACAATACCCTTACTCTGCAACCCCTCACAACAACCATTTACCTTTTACCTTTAGGGTGCAACACCCAACTGCATCTATTTAGCCTGTCAACACAAGCAGTATAAGCAAACTCATCAGCGTTATTACTCTAAAACTGTAACCATATTTCATATTATTCACTATCAAGTATTGAGACACCAGGAGTGTGTCCACTCCCTATGGTGTAATCAATATTGAAAACCCTTTCATGACTCGACATAGGGAAAGCGTGTACCACTTTCCGATGTTAGCCATGTAGGCCCTATTCATACTCAAGCAATTGGTCATAATGGATATTAAATCAAAACATGTTGTGCATATGGAATTTTAATAATTTGACATGCATATTCTCAGCAAGGGTCACAGAACGCTTATCCATTTGCCGACGCAGTATGCCTTTGTTAAGGAGGAATGAGGGCTCCTTCTCTGAGTTAACAGTCCCTCAGTTTTCCATCCCAACTCCTTTTCACATTTCATGTTCACACATGTCTTACCGACATAATTTATACCATCTCACTCATGTTTCTACCAAACATGTAGTGCAGATGAGACATTTCCAAAATGTCCAATGGCGTTTCACCCGAAACCCATTTCCAAGGGAAAACCTTCCCATGAATTTTGGCTCTTGCAGGCCATCACACATGAGCTTCCTGCAACATGCACCCCTGGCACATTCATCAAATAGACAAATAGTCAATCATTATCTGATAACACAATCCAAATTGATGGTTCCATAACCAAGCAATGACATTGGTAATCAAATTCAATAGGAAATTGCAATTCTGTCTACTACAGAAATTATTTTGCTTCTAACATAATACGAATACCCACTTACAATGCGTCCTCCTGACACAATCTTATGCAAACCAATAGTGATTAGTAGTCGTCAGCAATTTCTTAAATATGAAATTCACAATTCAAATTTAACAACCCATTATGCATACCAACTAGATTTACAGCCATAAGACTCTTCTCATAAGGTTTGGCTCTTTCACATGGTAGATTCTGGCATTGGTTAGGGTCTTACCTCTCACTGCCATTCTCGAAATAATATACCTGAAGCTTGAGCTTCAATCAACCAAACACTTGGTAAGTCTGGATGCATATAAACTTCTCATTTCTACAACCATCACTGAAGCATTTTCAGAATTTATAAAATTCAAATACTTCCAGCTGTTAATCACATCAATATTACCAAAACTCATTTACTTCATGCAATCATTATCATACTAACATTTTCAAGGCATAGTCACATCATTCATGCAATTAAGTGAAATGTTTAGATACTCCTTACTTCACAAGCATATCATTTGTACCACCTTGCTCTTCCATAGAGCATTTCTGGCAGCCAATTGATCATGACTATCTTGCATTCATAACAACCTTTGAAATGGTTCCTGAATTGTCATCCATTCATCATTTCAGGCATTAGTTATTCATAATATCACATGCACTTATCTCAAAGCATTCCTACAATACATCACAACATTTACACCTATACTTATGCAATTAGTCACTCACACCCTTCGTATGCATCCATCCAATGCATAACTACAAGATTCATAAAATCTTCTTAATGCCTATCCATTCAATGCTACCCTGCATTGATTCAGGAATACTATGCATTCAAACATACCATGCATGGCCTAACCATGACTACTTCATGTAGGATGCATTACTATAATCAAGATCATCACTACTTACTTTCCTTGGGCTACTAAGCTCAATCAATATATACAGGCATGACACCTTTCTATATTCAAATATCCACATAGTATGAGGTCTCTTACCTTTACCATTCCATGGAATTGTCATAATCAACTCTCACCTTCATGGGTCATACTTACACCCTTGACATTACTAATTTGGTTGGTATCTTGCAGGAGATTGCAGACTTTGCTCACCAACTTTGATTATGGACTTGTTGCCTCATCCCTTTCTTCATAGGGTTTCTGGTCACATTTTTCAGCATCAACAACATATTCAGCCATGTCCATGTTGTCATTGGTTTTTTCACTAATGCCAACACCAATGCAATAGTTATGATTAGTGGCTCATTATAATTTTCAATATCCTATGGACGCAAAACATATCATCATGCTTTTCATGCATAAAACTTATAAAATGTAGTTATAATCAGCAAGATAGGGTTTAAGGAAACTTCCCCTTCAAATCCCTCATCTTTGCATGGAATTCCTCTTCCACGCAATAGTTGGTTGGCCTTCATAGTCCTTGCTACCTTTGGGCATGCAACTTTCTAGATTTTTCCATTTGATAGTAGCAGCCGTCATTAGCACTTTGCTACTCCATGCTCAGATTCTAGTGACTTTCCCTTGTTCCCTACTGGATAAGCTTTCGAATGCCTATCCACACGCTTCATTCCAACCTTGGGTGTGAAAACCACACCACTTCTAAGAATGAATATTTTCACCAAATCTTGGCATACAACTACATTTTGGACTGGGTGCCAACTTCAGCCACCTGTAAACCCCACTGAAAAAGTGCTGAAAAATCTTGTGGAAAAATAGTCGAAATCTGCTGGAAAATCCCCTTTGAAAAAATCAAATTTTCCTTGTGCAGAATTGGCTCTCATTTTGACTATTAGTCTGACGTTTCGGAAGTCCAAATAGCTAATTTCCTCCGCTGCTCATCGGCTGTCAAATCCACTAAGCACTACGCATCGGCGATCCATTTTTTTTTTTCCGATGTGTCGGATCCATAGTCATCTAGGCAGCCGCAACAGTGGACATTCAATCCACTTTCTTCATCTGACGTCGCTCATCGGCTGTCCAATGAACTAAATTTTTCCGACGTATCTATACTTAGAAAAATTTTCAATTTCATTTTTCTTCTTCTTCTTGTTGAAACATCGGATGCTTAAACAACTATTCTTTTTCGACGTTTTGGCTATCTTCGGAAGATCTCTGTCGAAACTGCAGCTCCGTCTTCCACTACTCTCCGCTAAAACATTCCCTTCTCTTCTTCCATTGCATCGACAACTTCATCTTCTATTTTCTTCTGATGCTTACTACTACATCGGCTGCTCAAACAACTAACTTTTTCCGACGGTCTCAACACTTAGAAAAAATTTTGAACTTTCCCCATTAAAACTTTGATTTTGGCTCCCATCTTGGGTTTCCTTCTGCTATTGCAGAAATCCTTTCAACATTGACCCACCATGGCGGCCAAGTCTTCTTCTTCTTCCACCGACGTATCGGCACCCTTAACATCTTTATTTTGCCACCATTGCGGCACCATCATACTTTTCCATCCACTTCGTCGGTTGAGACTTCCTCTATCTCTTGCCACTACCGGGTGTCTGTATTGGAGGGTCTTCTGACTAAGTCTTTCGATGATCTGATGGTCTTGACACTTAGAGAATTTTTCAAAATATTTTTCAAAATATTTCCTCCTTGTCAGCTTAATTCACCCAATTGCATCGGCTCTCAACACCTCTTCATTTCCACAAAGCCTAACATATGTCGGTGGTCGGAACCATCAAGCACTATGTGTCAGCGAAATAGTTCCTTTCGCAGCCGCAATGGCAGAACACGATCCTCGATCTCCTCTCGATCAACGGCACAATCTGCTATGGCATGACCCGATCGGTATCAGCGGTCTCTTCACATCAGAAGCCTAGTGCCTTTGGCTTCCGCAATGTCGGAACATCAAACCTCTATTTTCTTTCGATGGCTGATGAATTCTATACTTAGAAAATTTTCAAACTTAACTTGCGGCATCGGCTATCGGAGGCCTTTCTCGTCGGATGCATAGCTTTTTAGCCATCCACAATGGCGGACGCTTGAACAACTAAATCTTTCCAAAAGACATCGAACACTTAGACAAATTTCCTGTGATTTTTCCTTCAAACTGTTCCCGTCGGGCGTGCTTTCGTCTAACTCTTCCGCTACGTTGGAAGTCCGTTCCACTAAATGTTCTGACTGAACTGACTATTCCAACACTTAGAAAAATTTCGTGGAAGTTTTCTACCATCCATTCCGTTCTCTGCTATGCATAGAAGGTAATTTTACCTCTGTCACTGCACCCTGGTGGTCCATTCAGGCCCATGCTGCAACATGAGCTTTGATACCACGTTGTCATGTCCCCATCCCTTCAACTGGCGAAGAGGACACGACCAACACCAATGCATATGGGAAAATAGCCCCATGATCATGAACAGACATGAAAATAGTCCCGTAACTAGGAACAAGAATAAATGCTGAAATTAAAACAAGCTTAAACATAATACATAATAGGATGCATAATCCATCAACATTCAGTGGAAGCAAACATATACAGTCCAGCATTTAACATTTTCATCATAATTCATGAAACAGTATACATTGCAGAGATGAAACAATCAGGATTACTTATCTTTTGATGAAGAAATCACCCCGCAACTAGCTACGTCGCTGCAATGTTCCACCCAACCATAGGCCAGCATGATCATCAATCTCTCAACATCACTGCCACCCCTAAGCTGGGCATGATTCCACAAGGACTAAGGGTCAATGTAGGCTTACACATAGCCAAGGATATACCAACATAGCCAAGCCAACACAGTTGGGTTTATTAGGCCATCAAGGAGCTAGGACAGGCTAATGCCAAGCTGGTGGCCTCAACACCAGTCTTCTCATGCATACACTGCCTCTAATCCTACTCTTAATAGTCTGAAGACCAATCCACTGCATACCGTAGCAAAACAATCCCTTCACAGCCCTGTGAAGACAATCGGATGACAATCCCAACAAACAGGTGAAACACAGCCCAAGCCACAAGACAACTCAGAGTTGTTCTTGGCCCTAGCGTGGCCAAAACAACTCAACAGCAACCCAAAATATGTCCACAACCTTAGCATCCAAGAAGCAACCCAAAAATAGGGAAATTCGACAGCCACAACCTCACAATTAATGATGGCAACAATCCACCATCCCAAAACATAACAGCAACCATAATCACCACATAAGGTAGACAACAGTCTGTCCTGGACAATAAAGAAAACAGAAAAGACTTACACAATCCCTTACTGGGAAAGAAACTACATACTCTCAGCCTGTGCATGAGGGAAACTTGCACCCGACCCCAAAACACAAAGGAAAAACATATGCACGTCCACAAATCGGTAAGGGAGACCCCAACAACATGGCAAGTAGCCGAAAACATGAATGGTCCCTTCACAACAAATCGTGGATGAAGGAGCATAGCAACTAGCTCGCTGAGTGAGCCAAAACCAGGACAAATCCTATGCATGTAAATAATGAACAAACAATGGTCCCTACATGAGGAGGAACAACTCTGCTTATGCACGTGGATGGACAGACAACTGGAAGTGCATGAGATTGAACAAGACTTCTGCTCCTACGTGAGGATGAACAACAATGGAGAATGCAGATCTGAGGTGCATGAGAGATTTAGCACTATCGTGGAGAGAGTAGTGTGTCTGCAGGAGTGATGGCAGTGGTTTCTTTTGCCATTGTGAAGTCAACCATGAGTGGAGTGTGCGTGTGGGCAAGGACTGACAGTCCTGCCACACCCACTCCCAAAAACAATAACTTCCTCAACCACCACCAGCAATTCTTAATGGAGGTGGTTGGGTAAGACAAGGTGGTGACACATGGGTTTTTCCTCATAGACCAAGGTTGACATCCCCCACACCCTTATCCTTCGGAATCATGCCCTTTTCATCTTTCACGTTGCACTGCCATAGCTGGTTGTGGTTTATTTTAATTGATGTGCATGTTTACATGATGCCGAACTGTAATGTGCCAAATAGCACGATATACCATCGGCAACTATCCCCATTGCCGAAACGTACACAACCAAATCAATGGTGGGGCCTTTTCCTTTAGCTCCTCACCACGATTAATTACAATATATACATCATGCAAACGGGGTCAAAACCGGGGTGTGACAGATATCCATTGTTTGTTATTTCTAAGGCCTATTCTTAATCATATTTCTCACACTTAATAATATTTCCAGAACACACCAAAGTATTTCTTACTGTTTTGACATACAGGCTTAGGAATATCCTCCCCAGAAACATCAAACCTTCACCTGCATACCTCTAGGTCATAAGATATGAAATGTTTTTTACCCTACCCCTAATTTTTCACTGGTATAGACCTTTGAAAGGGGATTAGTGCAGATTCCTTTTGTAGAAAATTTCAAAATTTAGCATAGGTGCTAACATCAGCTCCAACTTGGGGATGTTATCCTGCTTGTGAGATAGCAAATAACCACATAGACCATGTGCCTTATCCATTGAATTCTCCTAAAAAAAGGAAGCTAACTGACATCCCCTACTAGAGACCTTACTTCCTTCACCTCGGGCTTTAAGTCTAACAGGAGGGCCATCCACACATGCGATGTTAAAAAATGAAAATGGTATATATAAGGACAATGGAGCTGAACTTACTGTTACAGAAAATAAATTTTTAGGAGTCTCCCATTTACAGGAGCTCTAGATACTAAGAATCCCTCCATATAATCCAAAACATAGGCATTCTTTCCTATGAAGGAAACAATTTTATATGTTCTTTTCCAGAAATGATCAAATTTACCGTGCTTCCCCTTGTCCTCATGTGGTGTGTCCCACAACAAAACTACATCTTCCAGCTAGAAATCATCAGGATTAGTCTTTCTGTCAAAAATTTCCTTCATTTTTTCTGAACTTCTGGGTTCTTTCAAATAATTGCTCCCTTTGTCGCTAAAGTTCAATCAACTGATACATCCTCATCTGGATTGGACGTGTCTCTGTTTCCTCTTCCTGTAATAGTTTCATCATTGGAATCCTTAAGTAGCTAGGGAAAAATACCTCAGAACCATAAACCAACTGGAAAGGTGAGGTGCCAATGGATTTCTTTAAGATGATCATGTCAGCCCACAAAGCATGAATCATCTTTGTGTGGCAATATTTCTTGTTTTCCTATAGCATCTTCTTGATGATTCTCGTGGGGATCTTATTTGATGATTCTTCCAATCCATTCCCTTATGGATAGTAGGCAGTAGAGTGACCCAACTGTATCTAATACTTGGAACAAAACTCCACCATATTCTTTGACTTGAAAGCAGGAGCATTATCAGTGATTATCTTTTTGGGAACCCCAACTCTTAATAGGATATGCTCTTCCAGAAATTGCATGATCACTGTCTCAGTAGCTTGTCTTGTGTGGATGGCCTCGATCCATTTAGTAAAATAGTTAGTGGCAGTAAGGATCCACTTATGTTGTCCTTAGGAATGTAGATTAATATCTCCAATGAAATCTAGCCCCCATTGTTGGAAAGGGGATTCAACTTGCATGGGTTTCAAAGGAAATGGTAATAAATTCCTCCTCCCCTCAAAGATCTGACATTTATGATAGGAAACAACCTTCTTGTGTGTATCAAAGAAGATGGTAGGCCAATTAAAACCTATCCTCATGATTTTGTTTACAGTAGCTTTCCAATAGTGATTCCCTCCACACTCTCCTGCATGGAATTCCTCAATGAGAATTTTGGCCTCCTTCTTATCCACACAATTCAACAACACCCCTCCTTCCTCATTCCAATACAATATTCCCTCTAAGATGCAAATTCTAGATGCCTTCTACTTGAGGAATATATCCCTTTCCATGTCGATACCGTGTGGGGCCTACAGATGTTGTAACACAAATATTATATTAGTGTACCAAGGGGATGATAGAAAATGCTCACCTATTGGGGGGGCTGGATTTCCCTGAGGATTTTGCTCTTTTGCTGACAATTCAAAAATCACGTGTAGGATGAGAGCATCACAGTTGGATTTTTCCACCAGATTGGCTAATCCATGTCCTTTAATCAACTTTGTGGGCTTGATCTCCAGGTCATACTCAAGTAGAACTGCTATCCACTTTCCCCTTCACCCCTTAGGATCAGGATGGGTGAGAATATCCTTTACAGCAATAGTGGGGACATGAGAAATTATATGGGAGTGAAATATGTACACTCATAAATCCTTTAAGGCCTACACCAGGGCATAATATTTCTTATCCAGGATATTATACTTAAGGGGATAATCTCTCATGGTCTTGCTGGAAAAAGCAATGGGTTGTTCATATCCCTGATGATTCTTCTACAGAAATACTCCTTCCACTCTGTGCTCTGAGGAAAAGGAAAATATGAGCAAGTATTCAATAAAATCAAGGCTTTTGTCACATCCCCAACCCTTACTCGGTAGAGAGGACGTGGCAACATCTAACAACCTAGGAAAACTAAGCCCCATGAACATAATATAATAATGCATTTTATAAAAACATATAAATACACATATGCATAATGAAATGTACATGATATGTATAGCGGAATAAAATCATTCATTCAACACATTCATGCATTCGACATGTTCATGATAATTTCATAATAATTCATAAGCAAACATAGTTGCAGAACTTAAATACACAAGAATACTTATCTTTGAAAGAATCTCGTCCCCCAACTAGCTATGTCGCTGCAATGTTCCACCCAACCATAGGCCATCATGCTCTTTAATATCTTAGCCACACTACTACCCCCAAGTTGGGCATGATCTTCCCCAAGGAATAAGGAACACTAGCATATTTCACCCATAGCTAAGGATACACTTAAAATTAAGTCAAGCCAACACAATTGGGTTTATTAGACTTACACAGGAATTTGTTTACACTTAGCCAAATTCACATGAGACACAACCAATCTAATATATGGGTTTATCAGGATACTAGCCAAGCCATCCTTCCACTTGGGTTTATCAGGCTGCCAAGGAGGTGGAAAGACTGACTGCTAAGCTAGTGAGCTCAACCCCAGAGCTATGAACACCCACACTGGATCTACCCTGATTTCTAAACAATTACACACCCAACACAAGGAATAATTCCATTCTCTACTACACAGTCCCTCAAGCCATTCCTTCCCTTCTAGTGCTATTCAGGGCATGCAAAGAAGAAAACCGACCTTCTAGATTGGTCTGTGAGATTCTTTCACACACTAGGTTTATCAAGCAAGTCTAGATTCTATTTCCATTCCTTCAATGAATTCAAATTCCAAATGTGGATGCACATACAATGATATCAGTCCTAGGATTTATCAAAACATAGCAGATGTCAGGGATTACATACACACACAAAATTTTACAAATTTCTTGTTATCTTTTCAACATTAAGCTAGCATTATATTAGGATATTTAACTGAGAGAATAACAAGCATAGTAATCAAACACAAGAGACAATGAACACAGTGTTTTTCCTCAAGGAAACCATAAATGGATAAAACCATGCAACTTCCTCAGAGATAGAATCAACACCAAAATTAAAACCCAAAACAATAAGTTGATCTCCCGGCAGCAGTAACCTCTTTCTTTCTAGCCCCAACAACTTCTTCTCCCTCAGCTATGCGCTACAACTGAGTGTGAGTGAGTGTGTGATAAATAGAGAGAGTCACTCTCTATTTATAGTAATTCTTGACTTGCCAATGACTCACTAGGGCTGACTTCACTAGGTGATTATAACAACCCTAGGGTCCCAGAACTGCAGGGACTTTAACCCTTCAACAATAGGAGGGTTACCCACATTGACTTGACATGACTTGTTTACATTATATAAAATCCTAATTGGAACATCGTGGCATGACATGACTCAATTACATTACAAACACTTCCCGGAATAAACATCGGGGTACAATACATAAGAAATACAAGTGAATACATTCCTAAGTTACAATTACATCAACACTCCCTCTTAACTAGGAAGGTATTCTCTCAACACAATTTATCAGCACAAGTCTTCTTCTCTGGATCATCTAGATCATCATCAAGTCCTTATCATCTTCAAGTCATCTTCATCTGGATCTGGATCATCACTCAATCTGGATCATCATCACTGGATCTAGATCATCACTGGATCTGGATCATCTCTGGTTCTGGAACATCTCTCCTGGATCATCATTACGGGTGCTATCTCTTGATTCTTCTCGTCACAAGAAGTTCTATAGAGCCAACCCTTTTTCATGATGGTTGTAGGCCTAGCCTCCATGTAGGTCTTCTTCCAGCACTTATATCTGACCCTAAGTAAGAATGGCCCACCCAGCACTTATATCTCATCATGTAGGAACCAATCCTATAATCATATCAGAAAGGCATGCCAAGCACTCACATCTGACCATGTGGGAACACATCCCACAACCCTGTCAGAAAGGCCCAACACTCACATCTAACAAACAATGTAAAAAAGGCTCAACACTTACATTCGACCATGTGAGGAACCAATCCTCCATGCCGAAAGGCTTTGCACTTACATCTAACAACCAATGTCAGAAAGGATTAGCACTCATATCTAACAACCAATGTCAGAAAAGGTCAGCAGTTATATTCAACCATTCAAGGAACCAATCCTCCATGCCAAAAGGGCTCTGCACTTACATCTGACAAAAAATGTCAGAAAGGCTCTACACTCACATCTGACTATGTAGGAAAAAATTCTACAGTCACATCAGAATGGCCCTTAGTCTTAGACTGAGATTTCCCGGTAACTAACCAGGTGCCTCCATTCCAAGAATGGCATTCTACGCTTATATCTTATCATGTAGGAACCAATCCTACAATCACATTAGAATGGCTTAGCACTCACATATGACATGGAAGGAACCAATCCTCTCACCATGAAAGAATGGATCAGCCCTTACATCTGACCATGGAAGGAACCAATCCTCTTACCATGTCATAATGGCTCACGGACTCACCACATCCCTTTTGAGGGAACCTTGACCTGGAGAACACCAAGATTATCCCTGAAGTACTCAAACTTCACTCTAGCTAATGGCTTTGTCAACACATCAGCTATCTATTTGTCCATCGCAACATACTAGAGCTTCATTGCTCCCCTTTGTACCATATCCCTGATATAGTGATACTTGATCTCGATATGCTTCGACTTGTCATGGAACACTAGGTTCTCCGACAACTTCACACAAATTTGGTTGTCACAATATATACAAGTAGCATCCAACTGGATATCAAATAAATCAAACACTAGCTTGCTCAGCCTACTGAATCACAACTAGTTGAACAAGCTATGACATACTCTACTTCAGTTGTACTCAGTGCCACATAGGATTGCTTCCTTCTAAACCAAGAGATCACACTTGATCCCTTACTGAAGCAACACCCTGAAGTGCTCTTCCTATCGATGGAATGGCCTACCCAATCTGAATCAACATAACCTTCTATGTTAATCTTTTGATTCATCTCATACTTGAGCCCATAATCAACTATAACCCTCAAGTACCTCAGAATATGCTTTGCAGCAATCAAGTGAACATGTCTCGGATCTGTCAGGAACTGGTGCAAGGTGTTCACAGCAAAGAAAATATCTAGTCTCATGTTGATCAGGTACATCAAGGACCTAATCATCTGACGATACATCGTAGCATCAACCACTTCTGATGAAGCATCACTCAATAGCTTCAGCTTTGATGCCATATGTGTGGTCACATCCTTGAAGCCCATCATCCCAAACCTCTTCAGGATCTCTACTGTATACTTCGCTTGTCCGAGGAATATTCCATCTGCATTCTGCCACACCTCCATGCCTAGAAAATAGTGCATCATACCCAAGTCATTCATTTCAAACTCGATAGCAAGATTCCTCTTCGTATCAGCAATCAACCCATCCATACTTGTTACAAACAGATTATCTACATATAGTAGGAGAATCATTGGGTTTCCATCTTCAACGTTGTAGTAAAGGTTGGAATCTGCTTTACTTTTGGTAAAGCCCAAACTGGATAGAAAGCCATCAATTCTGCCATACCATGTCTTGGGTGCCTGTTTCAAAATATCCAGGTCTTTCTTCAATCTACACACATGAGACTCCCTGTCATGTGTCTCAAAATAGAGTGGTTTCTCTACATACACTTCCTCTTCCACCACACCATTCAAGAAAGTAGTCTTGACATCCATTTGGTGTATCTACCATCTCATCACTACACCCAAAGCAAGTACTGATCTGATGGAAGTGTATCTAGCTACAGGTGCAAAGGTTTCTTCATAATCTATTCCTTCTTTCTATGAGAAGCCACGAGCCACAAATATTTATTTATATTTCTCTATGCTGCCATCTGCAGCATGCTTGATATTGTATATCCATTTGGAAGATACAACTAACTTCCCTTCTATTCTTGGGACAACATCCCAAACATCATTCTTCATGATCGATTGATACTCTTCGATCATAGCATCCTTCCATTCTTTCCATTCTGTCGCTTCTTCATAGTTGGAAGGTTCTTTATTGATAAAGTCACACAATAAAGCTACATACTTGGAGTAGGACCTGGTCCTCTTTCTTTCTCTATGATTCTCTTCTGGATCCCCATATCTTTCCGCAGGATATCTTATCATACCCAAGCAAGTTTCCTCTTGTGAGGATTCTTCTCCTGAGGTGGATCTACAGGTTCTTGAGGTTCTTCAAATTCTCGATATTCTTCTTGAGTTTCTTCCTTCATGGTTGTGTCATGAATTCTGGGTGCTTCTGATTCTTCAGGATCTTCAGTAGGTCTCTTTCTGAATTTGTTGTATGCTGAGTCTTCTTCAAATGTTACATCCCTGTTGATGTTGATCTTCTTGAATCCTGGGAAGTATATTCTGTAAGTCTTCGAGCTTTCAGAGTATCCCACAAATATACCCTTCTTTTCTAAAGGATCTATCTTTGTCCTCTTTTCTTTAGGAATGTGTATGTACATTGGATAGCCAAATAATTTGAAATGGATGATTTATGGTTTCTTGCTGGAAAATACTTCTTCAGGTGTCTTGTTTTTTAGTACTCTATGTGGAGTACGGTTCTGTTCATACACCGCTGTTATGGCAGCTTCTTCCCATAGATGCATGGGAAGATCTTGATCAGGAAGCATTGCTCTTGCAGCATCCATGATAGTTCTATTATTCTTTCCTACAACCCCATTATGTTGTGGATTATGTGGAGTGGATAACTCCCTCTTAATCCCTAAATCTTTGCATAACTCTTTGAATTCATTTTATGTGAATCCTCCTCCATTATCTAATCAAAAGGTCTTGATCTTCTTTTCTGTGTGGTTCTCGATCAAGGATTTGAATTCCTTGAACTTGCTAAAAATTTCATATTTGTTATTCATAAAGTGTATCCATGTCTTCCTAGAATAATCATCAATAAAAGAAACATAGTATACATACCCGCTTAAAGAACTAGATGACACTGGGTCGCATACATCGGAGTGAATGATTTCCAAGATTCCTTTTGCTTTGCTTTCACTACTTGGAAATGTCTTCTTTGTGTTCTTTCCTTTCACACATCCTTTGTAGACTCCTTCATATTTTGCTTGAATTTCTAGAAGACCTTCAAAAACTTTTCTTACAAGTGGTAGTGCTCTATAATGCACATGTGCAAGCCTTCTATGCCAAAGTTCATTTGGATCTACTGTGTCATTGACCAAAGCTTGTTCCGGATGGCCCTTCAATTTGTATAATCCTCCTTCTTTTTCTCCACATAAGGACTTGGCCATCTACAAATGCAACCCTCATGCCTTTTGCATCCAGTGCCGATATGGAGAGAATATTCTTCTTTAGTCCTGGTACAAACAAGACATCCTTCATTTTCATAGACTTTCCAGAGTCTAGCTTGTAGGAGGATTCACCACTACCTTTTATGGGATATTGGTAGTCATCCTCAAGTTTCACCTTATGGGGTGAATTATGTTCAGATAGTTTCTCAAAAGATTCCTTGAAACCTGTCACATGTTTGGAAGCCTTACTGTCATTAAGCCAATCTTTGCTTCCATGAGTGATAGTTCCCATGAGAGCAAAAATCAGAACATATTCTTCATCACTTGAAGAGTCTTCAATTTCTTCCTGTGAGGATCATCATCCTCAGTACTGTGAGAATTATGTCTTATTTTGGAGTTCTTCTTCCTCTTGGATCCACTCTTATTCATGGGACAACTTCTAGCAAAGTGTCCTCTTTCATCACATGTATAACATCTGAGTTTGGATGGATCCCTTCTTATAAAACTAATTTTCTGATGAGAATGCTTACCTTGGTGATGATGATTTTTCCTTCTACCTTTCTTGGAGTGTACTGTGAGAGCTTCATCTTCACTTCCCATATTTTCTTCTCGAGCTGATGTTCGATCTTCTTCTTGTGAACATTCTTCCCACATTCTACTAAACTTCATTAGCTTCTTCCTAGCACAGATTCCTTGGATGAAAGAATCCCATGACCTAGGGAGACCATTCAATGTTGTCATCACAATTTATGCATTCTCCACTTCTTCATCTACTGCTTCAAGTTTTTCTTTGATCTGGGAAACCCTTGTGAAGTATGACTAGATGGCTCCTCATTTTGGATCTTTACATTCTTCAACTAGTTCCTTAGAGTCATCTTCCGGTTTGTGTTCTTCCCTTCAAACAATTTGGTTAGGGCATCAAACATAACTTTAGGTGTCTTGAGGGAGGACACCTATGGTATGAAGTAATCCTTGATTGAATTAGAAATAATCCTCTTTTCCATAACCAACTTCTTCTTATGTAAGGCCTTAGCCTCATCTTCCTCTAGAACTATAATCTCCTCATTGATGTAGGAGTCCAACTCATTTTCTTCCAAGACCAGGGAGATCCTATACTTCCATGCTCGGAAGTTATCAACTCCCTCAAGATTTTCATCAATCTTGGTACGATGAGACATCTTAACTGATAACCTTAAATGGAAATACAAAATATTTAGATCTTACCAGGTCAAGCTATCGAATCTGGATTTGGAGCTGAATTTCTGCAGTGTTGGTTCAAGAGCATATTATGGTTTGACTTTCCTAGAGTTTTGTCCAACCAAATGCTTTGATCTTGATCTCTAAACTTCGATTTTGGGGAGGAGATCAATCCGGGCATGGAATCATTCAAAAATTCCACTTCTGTGGAAAGCCCTAATTTTCAGCAGCAATGTCGGGTCCAAAACTGAAAAAGATCAGAATCAGATTTTCTTTCGATCGAAAGATGCGCCCTAGGGAGGAGAGTCATCCCATCCTTCTTTTGCTGAAAATTTGTGGAGAGAGATCCAAAAAGTAGGAAGCCCTAGTTCCCAAATCTACACAATGTCTTCTTCTCAGGTTAGCTCAGATACTATGTTAGATTTTTAACATTAAGCTAGCATTATATTAGGATCTTTAACTGAGAGAATAACAAGCATAGTAATCAAACACAATAGACAATGAACATAGTGTTTTTCCTCGGGGAAACCATAAATGGAGAAAACGCCGCAACTTCCTCAGAGATAGAATCAACACCAAAAGTAAAACCCAAAACAGTAAGATGATCTCCTGATAGCAGTAGCCTCTTTCTTTCTATCCCCAGCAACTTCTTCTCCCTCAGCTATACACTATAACTGAGTGTGAGTGAGTGTGTGATAAATAGAGAGACTCACTCTCTATTTATACTAATTTCTGACTTGACAATGACTCACTAGGGCTGACTTCACTAGGTGAGTCTAACAACCCTAGGGCCCCGGAACTGCAGGAACTTTAACCCTTGAACAATAGGAGGGTTACCCACATTGACTTGACATGACTTGTTTACAATATAGAAACTCTCGATTGGAACATCGGAGCATGACATGACTCAATTACATTACAAACACTTTCCGGAATAAACATCAGGGTACAATACATAAGAAATACAAGTGAATAAATTTTGAAGTTACAATTACATCAACATTTCTGAACATTGTCGGTTCCAGAACAACTGCTGCAAAGTACCAAAAGGAAAAAATTTGCTGGTTATTCAAATCAAATACACAAAAATCTAATTCTGGGCAATCCCGATTCAGGAAAACGACTAGCAGACAGGAGAAAATGTGAGAGAGAACAATCCACATAGGAAAACAAAAAACGTGAATGATTCAGATCGTCGGACAGGAGAAATTTGTGAAATGTTCAGACTCAGAAACGTTTTTTCTTGCTTGCTACTACGTGAATTCTGAATTGGGTTCCCAAAAATGTTTTGTTCAATCCAAATCGTGAGGGAAGGTGAAACGCTGACGCATGAGGGAAAAGTGGTCGTTTTTGGTGTTTTCTTTCCCAAGAAAATTTAAAAACGTTTTTCCAAAATTGGTGCTCTACCCAATTTGAATTTCTTCCCACTCTTCCAATCCCCCACTCCCTCATTCTTAGTAAAAATCATGCCCCCATCTCATTTAGTTGCATTGACATAGCCAGCTGTGGGTTTTAATAAAAAAATTGCAGTTTTAACATAATGTCCAACTTTTTTTTAAATGTTCAGATAGCATAAAAAAATACCATCAACCCAACCTTAATTTCTGAAACATAAACACTAAACCAATGGTGGGGCATTTTCTTAGCTCCACACCATGATTATTTACATCATAATATTTAAATGTAAACAAGGTCAAAACTGGGGTGTTACAGCTTTCTATTACAAGAGCTTCAGATATGGCCTTCTTTATGTTTTCAAAGGACTTATTAGCTTCAAAAGTTCACTTGATTTCTTTATCCTTTCTAATCATATCCGTTATATACTTTACTATTTCGTAAAAGTCAGCAATAAATATTCTCAGAAAATTTACCCTTCCCAGAAATGACTAAACCTCCACCTTATTTCGAGGGAGATCGATATTGTTGATCGCCTAAACCCTCTTTGGAGTTGTCCTAATTCCTTCCTGGGAGATTATATGCCCCAACATCTTCCCTTATTTCATAGCGAATAATGACTTCTTCAGATTAAGAGAGATGCCAAACTTTCTGCATTTTCTAAACATTATCAGTAGGTGAGCGACATGTTCTTCGTCAGATTTGGAAAATACGGTGATATCATCCAGATAGATGACCATAATTTTTTCTTTCTCATCAACAAAAGCTATGTCTATGGCTCACTAGAAATTCTCCCCTACATTCATAATCCTAAATGGCATTTTCGGATACATGAAAGTGCCCCAGGGTGTGGTGAAGGTTATCTTCTTGTTGTGCCCCTACCCAACTGCCTGATAAAAAAATACAAATTTTATCAAACAAAATGAAATTTTGTTTGATGAAATATTTGAATTCCTCATTTCAAAATTGTACAATCTATAGCTATTGAAACGATGAAATTCCGTGAGCTACTGAAATGGTGAAATTCAAATTGTTTTTTTTATAACCTTGTCAACTATTGCTAATTGACAAAATTACTATGTTAAATCATTATTTTTGCATGCTTTCTAACATAGCCTCACCATAAGCCTTGTTTGAGCATTCAGCAATTGGTATGTTAGTTTTTGTTTTTGCAAATTGGACAAGGTCCTGGAACATCAAAGGCTAAATGTTTTTATGTAGGAGTGCCTTATCCTAAGTTCATCCTTTGAACCTTGAATCATGTTTGATCTTACCATAAGTGTTTAGTATCAATATGCTTCATGTTGTGACTTATATCCTTGCATATAAGGTTTGGGGTGGATTTGATGATTTACGTCATGTCGAATGCTCGCCATTTTTGAAGGTTAAGATCATTATACAGTAAGGTTGATATGTTAATGCTCAAGGTCCATCCCCTATGGTTGTTTCAACTCGCGTCACCATTTGATCCACTTGATTGCAGATTGATATGGTATTATTACACTCATACATGACTCTGTCAATAACATTCAATTGCAAGTACGTGCTCAGCATCGTGGCTCCATCCTCGTTGAACACCTGTATCTGATGCGATGAGTGGTGTTATTATGATCAGGTTGGATAAATAATGGCAAAACGAGTTTAGTCTGAAGTCTTCGACGTCACGTTTTATTTTGATTGCCTCTCTATGTGATCATTCTCCTTCGCCCATGCCGGGTTTACAGGGGTCTTGTCTGGGTTTGCTCATGGCGCATTTTGTTTATGAGAGCATTGGGTTTCATTGCTTGTGTTTTCTGCTTGGTTTGCATCCTAAGTGCTCGCTCTCCAGTTTACTGTCGTGTTTCAATTTGTGGTATCTTTTTTGTGTGCAGTTGCGTGCGTCTGTGCTCGCAGCTATGGCTCTGGTGGTTAGGGTTGAACCAAGTGACATGAAACTCCTTGATGGAAACCTTGAACTCTTAGCCAAGGTTGAAGCAGTCGGATGGTTTCCATTTATACGCAAGTTTACAGACTCAAACCCTGAGGTGACTAGGTTATTTGCTTTGTCGCTGGTTGATGCTAGGGTTAAGGTGTCCGACCTCCAATTCAGAGTTGATGAGCGTTCGGTTGCTTTGGCTACGGGCTTGCCATTGACAGGTGAACATTGGTTCAAATATAAGTAGATGGAGATCATTGAATGGAGACAGATGTTGAAGAATCCTTACCAGGATGTGTCCTTTAGAACTGGTGTATCACAGAAATATTTCAGGAAAGAATGGCGACCGGTTCTAGACGTTATTCACAGGTATGTGACCTGTGAGGGTCGTCTTTCCTTGGCTTATGTCTATTATATTCGGTTGATGGTTGTTTTTCTTGGATTTCCTATTAATTTTCCCTATTATTTAGTTCAGAGCATGACCAAAATGTCTTCGGCCATTAAGAAGGGGCCGAAGAACATCGGTCGGAGTCTGTTTCATCATGGCCTACTTAGGATATTGGTAGAAAGAGAGTTGTCTAAACAAAATCGGTCATGGGATGATTTTCTAGAACAGAATGGTTTCTTGGCATTCTACCATTGTCAATTTGATTGCCTTGAAGAATGTGTTAGGCATCAACATCCTTGTCAAGCTCCGGCTTCACCTGTGTACGAGCCTATGTCAAAACCTAAATATTGTGTAAGCCCCAGCGTCCGCGATGATCTTGTTCCCATTCCTGTGTGTAGTCCTGGTACTCCTATGCCTTCCAAGTGTATGAGGAAGTCTTTAAATCTATCCCCTGTGACGCTGAAACATAATGACAATACCTGCAAACAAAAAGGCAAAAGGGCGAATGTTAAGGTTACTGGCAGGTTTACGAGGAGTATGTTGGCTAAGGTTAGTGCTGTTAAATCTTCTATGAGCAATAACATTAACATTGAAACAGTTGTGCTAGATGACGAGGAAGAGAAACTTGTCTCACCTGATGATGGCCTTGATATTGAACATGAGCCTATCGTAAACCATGCAGATAACAGTCCTCATGTGTCTGATACAAATCCCCAGGTTGACCCTGTTGTCGATCCTCCAATTAAGGGTAAGTCTATTGAAGCGAACTTACCTAGGTCTTGTCGAATTGATGAAGTAATGCACCCATTATTCGTAAACTGTTTACTAGATAAAATACATAGAATGGAGGAAGGAGTAACTGAGATGGTAGCGCATGGTGATGCCATAAAAGCCGAGAATATAAGACTGAAGGAGAAATCTAACTCAGATGATAAGTCTATGCTGCATCTGAAGAAACATAAGAACAGGCTGATTCGAAGAGTAATGAAACTGCAGCGTGAGAATCAAAAAAATGAGGAAAATATTAGTGAGTTGAACGCTCAGGTTACTCTGATGCAGTTTAAAGGTCATTCACAGAATCCAGCGGCTGGGGTGAATATACAGGTGTTTAATGCTCCTGTTAAATCATAGTATTTTGGGCACACTCACTATTGTACATATGTTTATAAAGTATTTCAGGTTTGAATTTTGTAATTAAATGCAGCAAGTGATAATGAAGTTATTTTCATTTCAGGTATTGTTTTGTATTGTTTGATTGATTATGTAATTTAGTTTGTTTTCTCTTGCGATTATGTTAATTTTTGTTTTTACTGTGTAGTGTCGCAAGTGATATGGTTGATGCATTTTTCTTGGATTTTGGTGATCGCTTATTTTCAGGATGATCTCCGGAGAATCATGAACAAATTAGTTGTTGTTTCCCAGGTGTCACTAAATTAGTAGTGTCTTTATTGTTTTTATGATTTTGTGCTATAAATCGAATCCTTCCAATTTCAAGACATTATAACGCATATGGAAAATGACAATTTCATTTGTCATTTCTTTTAATTGGTTAAGATTTCGATTAGATAGTTTCCAGTTTTATAGAACTATCTCCATGTGAGATTCAATGTATTTAAAGGAGACATGGTTTTACTGTAAAGGGGGTCGATAGTTCGAAAAGGAGCCAGACAAGATCACTTTAATCATTTCCTGTGACTTAAGACAATTTCTTGTCAACAGTTACAACACTCTTTGAATGGTGATATTTATAAATATGTTTACAGTTTTTATGCTATGGGAATGTATTTATGACATTGTTTGACCTTGTTACTTCTTTCTACAGTCTTTATGTTTTGTCATTATTTCTTTAAAGAATTATGCAAATACATCATGTTTAACTGTTGACTTATGCTGGTTTTAACTTGCTGATATATGTCACGTAGTAGATTTGATGTTATCATCATGATGTATGTGATATATTTGCTCACTGTGTTATTTTATTTAAATTTCTGAATTTCTTTAGGATTCTCTGCACCGTAGCATTATTTGCAAGTTGATTCCAGATTTACTACTATCATGCTCCTGATCAAGATGGGACATTTAGGATAGGTTAATGGTAGATTTTTCTTTGTGTATTTTACATAAAACCTATTGAATCAGATCGTTACATTTATATTTTGATGAGTTATCTTTCAATTTTGTTATTAATGCACATGTGTTCATAGTGTAACTTATGTAAATTAATTGAATCTGTTAATATTTCCCTAATTATTTATTCTTGTATTCATAGATTAATTGTTTAATTAGGTTAATTCCAGTTATTAGGTGTGTAATATATCAAACTAATTCAGTAATTATCTTTAACATTTTGCTTTGCATATTCATAGGCTTACTATTGATTTAGTTTTGAGTCTTCTCCTGTGGCTGGGAGTAGTTTAGGGAAGGTAACGGGGCCTTAATCTCGTCAGAGGCAGCTACCTAATGACTGAGAGCATCTTTGAAAACTTTCGGATCGGGTTGTCTCTCGGTTGACGATTATGCCATTTCTGGCCCGTCAACACTTCTCTTGATCCTTCGGGTGCACCAAGATTTGATTATAGCCCGAGAAGCCATCTACGGTGCAAATAATCTATGAACCCTCTAGTCTCTGCAAGATATGTTCCATTTTGGGAAGTTGGTAATGGTCCTTCAGATAAAATTTGTTCAAGTTTCTAAAGTCGATGCATATACTTATTTCCCCATTATTTTTTATGACAAAGACCAGATTTTCCACCCGGTGTGAGAATATGAGAGCCCCGATGATTTTGGCTTCAAATAACTTCTTGATCTCCTTTTCTATCAGCGGCAATAGTTTGGGATTCATCCATCTCAGCTTCTGTTTGAAAGGAACCTCATCATTCTTCAGTGGTATGGTATGATGGATTATGCTTGTATTATAACCCTTTAGGTCACTGTAGCTCCAAGAAAACACATTTGAATATTCTTTCATCAGTGACATGTACTTTTTATTGACTTTAGGTGAAAGGGTCGTTGGAAATATTTTAATGATCTTAGGCTGATATTCTGTTCCAATATTTATTTCTTCAACATATTCGCATCTTGGGACCAGCTGAGGTTCTTTAGCCACATCATTGGGATCAAAACGTTTCTCTATATGAACTAGCACCCTAAGGATGGAATTACCTTTCAGCTTCAGGATCTCTTTTCCACATAGGTTTTCCACATATACCTTGTCATGTCCCCACTCTTCTACCAGAGAGAGGACGCGAATATGATGCTATCGTATCCGAGAAACTAGCCCCATGAACATGATAATTAAATTTAAATGCATTGAACATAACATATATAGATTCCTAATGAAATATACAGTGGAACCATACACATTCAAGCATTCACATGTTCATCATAATTCATTTAAGAAAATACAAGTGCAGAGATTTAAACACAAGAATACTTATCTTGGAAGAAGCTTGTCCTGCAACTAGCTATGTCACTATAATGTTGCACCCAACCATAGGCCAGTGTGCTCATCAATCTCTCAGCAGAACTGCCACCCCCTAGATGGGAATGATTCCCACAAGGAATAAGGGAACACTAGTAGACTCACACATAGGCCAAGGATACAGCAAAAACTCAGCCAAGCCAACATAGTTGGGTTTATCAGGCTGCAAAGGAGCTAGAAAGTATGACTACTAAGCTAGTGAGATCAACCATAGAGCTATGGACCCCTACACAAGATCTATTCTGGCTTCTAGAACATCTACACACCCAACACAAGGAAGCATCCCCTTCTCTGCTATAGAGTCCCTTAGGCTATGCCTTCCTTTCCAGTGCTATTTAGGGTGTGCAAAGAAGAAAACCAGCCCCCTAGATCTATCTGTGAGGTTCCTTCTCACACTAGGTTTATCAAGCTAGTCAGACCCAATTTCCCCTCTTAAACCAGTTCAGACCAAACAATAGTAACATACACAACAATTGCAAGTTCTGGGAATGGAAGAAAACATCATGGGAGCCAATTAGGATATGGCAATTGGGTAAGCACTGCCTTGGGGACCCAAAATCGATTTCACCAAACACTATTGGCTTCACATGGGTAAAAACAGCTCAACAACTACCCAGAAATCATGGTTTATTCCTCAATCTACTGGGCACTCCCAAAATCAACTTCTAGTCGTGAGAGAATGGAATCAAATTGCAAAATCATACAGGAGGAAATGGAGGATGGAGGACTGAAGAGAACAATGTCTACGTGAGTGAGGAATTCCTGTGCGTGAGTGAATGAGGAAATCGTTGCTACCTGCACGTGAGTGTAGAATTTGGTTGTCTTCCTCCACATGAGAGAAAAATGAATGAGGAATCATCCTTTTGGCATGCGTGTGGTCAAATACTGACGACCCTTCCCTAAGTGACGGTTGCCCACACCTCTCAAGCCCCAAGGAAATAACTGCCCAACTAACTCCTCGAGAATTTAAATGGTCGGTGAATAAGACAAGAAAGGTGGTTGAAAGTTGATGGGTTCTCCTTTTGACACTTGGATTTTTCCCATTGGCTCAGAGGATAAATACCCCCCCCCCTATCCTCAGGAAATCATGCCCCCATCTCTTTAATGTTGTATTGACATAGCTTGTTGTGGGTATTTTAATTAAATTTCATGTTTACATGATGTCCAAAATTATAATGTTCCTAGCTAGCATGAAATACCATCGGCAACGATTTTTAATCATCGAAACATAAAATGCTAATCAATGGTTGGGATTTTTCCTTTATCTCCACACCACGGTTAAATACAATATTTACATCATATACATTTTTAATGCAAATGGGGTCAAAACTAGGGTGTTACATTCCTGCTACTCATCAACCTCTTGCAACTTTGGCTTCCAAGCTTCTTCAGTTTCATCAACATCATCATCTTTGGCAGGAGAAACGCCCTCCTCTTGGGGAATTTATTCAGGAAAAACATTCTATATTTGCAAAGGTTATTGAGTAAGCATAGCCTCCTCCAGAAGCTCATTTTCTTCATCTATACTTAATCCATCAAACTCTCTAGTGAGAGTGAAGAACTTTTGGATCTGCTTATCATCTTCAAAAACTTGTCAGCTTTTGACATTGTCAGGGGTAGAGGGTCTATGCCTCACTTCAATTGTGTATTTCCCAACAGGGTGAATAGGGACTTTGAAAGCTACTGCAGATGTGGCCAGGGAATCAGATACACAATTTTGTACCCTGGGGATGAGATTAAAATTGCATTCTTCAAAGCATTCAATGATGTCTTGGGAAACATTTTGGTAGCTTCTCATCCGAGGATATCTGGCCTAATATTCTCTAGTTACTTGTTTAATTATTAGCATAGAATCCCCATGTAACACCACCCTATTGACTTGGATATCCTTCAAGACCAGAATTGCTAATATCATAGCCTCGTATTCTGCTTCATTGTTAGTATAATCAAAAGAAAGCTTGTAATAATAATTCAAAGATCGCACTCCTGGAGGTCTCATCCATACTCCAACTCCTGCCTCTCCTTTTCATGTTGACCCATCAAAACTTACCTCCCATACTCCGTCCAGCTCCTCTTTAGTGGGTACAAAGGAAACGTTCTCGGAACCACAGGTTCCCATGTCTCCTTCTATAAATAAAATAAACGATCCCATCTAAGTGTCGAATGCATATATGGGATGATTGTTTGGAATTTTAGCACTAGTCACCATGTAGGCTATCCTTTTCTCCCTAAAAATCCTTCTCTGATATCCAAAAACAGGGAAAGTAGCATAGGACATGTCCATTTGAAAAGTACCTTTAAGATTGGTTTCCCAAGATCTTGATAACAACATCCCAAACTTTGGAGGTATGTTAGCTATAACCACATCCATGACCAGGTTCTTGGTAGGGATCTGGGACAAAGATACAACTAGATATTTTATCAGTCCTAGACACCTTACTTTGTTGGAATCAAAAGAGAACAGGTCTTTCTATGTCCTAGTCACTTCTAATCCCAGTTCCTCCATGACTACCTTGGGCATGAGATTGTGGGAGGATCCAAACTTCGTACATGACATTGTGTAAGATGGAATTGTGGATGTTCAAACTGATATAGAAAGGGGGAGTATATTCATCAGTAGACTCTTCTACATGGCGTCCAAAAAGGAAGGTGGGGCTATCGTCTTGGAGTTTTAGGGAGTCTGACATTTCATAAACATATCCTAGAGGATTTAACAATTTGGAAACTTTAGAATGATATTCAGAATTTTTTAACAGCTCAGTGAGGGGGACAAATATTTTTATCTTTGCAATTTCAACCTCCAAACTGAACGAGATATGCCTCAGATTTGACCCTCTTGCATGCTCTTCCTTTTTATCCTTCCCTTTGGGATCTTCTACAGTCATGGAAGTTTCCATGGGGGCTGGGATGCTCTTTCATTTGATAGTAGAGGCTTTATTTGCTGCCTCTTTATTTTTTACTACAAGAACATCTATGTTCCTCAGACCAATATGTCTTTGTGCCTCCCTTTTCAAGACAAACCTTATCATGTTCTTCTTTGGTCAAAAAGGTGGAGGGTGGACTAGTGTCTAGCTAATGGATTTCATCTTCAACCTAAACTTCTCCATCCAACTCCACATAATTTTCTTGGAAGGGAGGTCTGATAGGTGGATCATGATTTTCTTTGGGCCCTCTTCCTATTTTTAGGAATTGGAGGCCTTCTGGAATTCAGGTTCATGTTCTACAGCTCCTTATTTTCCATGGGCTGAGTTCTACCATCCACAGTGAGTCTCTCCATCATTCTTTCCATGGTTCTCAACAGATTGTCTATTCTAGCCTCTTGTGAGCCAGAGGTAGAGGGTTGCTCAATTTATTTTTGTTTTCTTCCTTCTCCTTCTTCCCTTCTCCATTCCCCCTCATATATTTTCTTCTTTCTTGTAGACATCAAGTTCACATCCACCTCTATGGTGTCTTTCATCATGGATAGCAAGGAGGCTGATCTCCTTTCACTTAGCCACAAGGTGAACTCACTATCGAAGGCTTCAGCATAGTGGAGTTGGGTAAACCCAATGGGAGGTTTGAATTAGGTAGATATGGAATTGTATACTTTCATGAACCTGTCAGAAAATTCTGGGACATATTCACTTTCTTTTCTCATAATGGAGTGATATTGGGGCAGATACATCTTATGGTTCTTCTGATCTGCCCATTTGTCCCTAAAGGAATCTTCGAAGGATCTATAGTTTTGGATGGAGTGGTATGCAATGTTTATGAACCATATTATTTCCTCTCCAGCAAGGAACTAAGAAAACAATATGACTTTCACATCCTCATGGTCTACCTTTTCTAAATTTGTCAAGTCTGAAAACCACTCCAAGTGTTCTTCAGCTGAATATCTCCTCTCCCCATTAAATTGTTTGAACCTTTGGGCATAAATTAAGGGAAGGTCAAGAAGAAAAATAGGGAGGTTTAAAGGGGCATACCTAGCCATCCTTGCAGGTACAATAGGGTTTACATGAGGGATTAATACTGGTGGAATAGAAATTGGTAAGTTGTGAGGAATGCAGTGAGCTGTGAAACTGGAAGATGAAGGCCGATTCAGCTCTAAAGCAGTGGGAGACGAAAAATTGGCAGCAAATTTCCTTATGATAGTGTAATTTAGTAGTTTTGAATCAGCAGTAGGTGTAGGGCACTCTCGGTCAGGTAGGTGTTGGAAACCCTCGCCTAGAGTCTCCAAGGTCAAGAGTGACCAGGAAATGTGGGGAAAATCAAACACAGAGGTATCAAAAACCCATTATGAGAGGTTGGACTCAAATTTAGTTCTAGGGAAGGTTCATCCAAGATCCTCATTACAATGTTCAGATATTTCACTAACAAAAATAACACCTTCAGTAGGGAAGGAAATATTTCTGACTAACCTTTGCAGCATGTTTCCTCACTGGATCAAACTTTATGGATCAAATATTTACTAGAAGGATTCTGTATCAGGATTTATCCTCATGCGAGTTCTTCTAGATGCCAATATTTCCTAGTGGATCCACCTTCAAAATTTGTGTGGAGTTGCCAAAGCATGTACAACTAGTATGTATTTATGACCGGCTGCTCAACCAGGCCATAGAGCTAAACAATGTCATTTTCCCAGGGATGATTTTCTCTTTCAGTCCTTGGCAACAGCGCTAAGATGTTATCACCCTATAATTTTCCTATGGTTGGTAGGAAGTCATAGGGGTAACCATTTCAACAGATATTTAGACTATATCCTAGCCTTACAGTCAGATAGCGCTCTCTCTTTGTCAGAGAAACAAATTTACATATACATATGGCTTTAAGCAACTTGCTGAATAGATAGATTTTTGATGGTAATAAGGTATTTGCATATTTAAAAATGGTGAAAAAAATAGATAGGGAATACCATTGGGAAATGGATTCAAGGACTGAAACATTCAAGGACTTATAGAAAATAATAACCAGCAATAACCTTCATAATATGAGTCAAAATAAGCATCAATATTCATCAAAATATCTTTGAAGAGATGGTAGGGGGGAAAGAGAAAAATCCCGATGTAATAGGAGCCACCTATCTAGTGATGAATCTCTTGAGAACACCTTTAGTAGAATAAAAAGTACAGGCTAGTAACTGTAATGGATCATAGAATATGAGTTCCAAAACATTTACCAAAAACACATAAACAAATGCGTAATCTGATGCAAAGAGTGCTTGACAGAGAGCGATATCCTCACATACAACTAGAAATGCATTAGCAGAATATACACAGGAATGAAAATGGAGTTTACAAGGGAAAAAAAAATACTGAATAGTGAACGTCATGATGAGCCTCGGGAAACTTAGAGCTTACTTTTCATTAAATATTCCAAGAAAATGACAAAGAAACAAAACCCAAATGTTGAGCCTTTTGAATCAAATATTTCAACCTTTTCTTCCTCTTTTGAGGGAATATTTATAGTGTAAGCAGGCTCTCGAGACCAACCTTGAAACATAATGAAATATAGAGAATGGGGATCAAACCCGCATGCATGAAATCATAACAAATTCTGATCTGGTGGATTCGCCATGATCACAAAATCAAAACAAGAAAGCATGCTGGGGCGCGCATGATGGACTAAAATGGGAAATTGAACACCTTGAAATCACTCCTGCCTACTGAAAATGATGGCTCAAAGCCTCTCTCAATGTTATGAAATGGATTCCTTCATGCCCACATCGTTACCAATGAAATCGCTTCTGGACCGTTGATTTTACCTCAAGATTCATTTTGGGTCGTCACTTTGGGATCTGTGGAAGGAATAAAATGGGCTAGTATATTTTTCGTGGTTCAATTTGGTTATTCCCCCTCCTCCTTATCCTTTCCTCCCTTTAATCCTTCTACACCATCGATCTCAGTGGAAAATGGTCTGAGCCGTAGATGTAGAGGAAAGCAAAACCCATAATTTCAACTTTTCAGGACCAAATTCTTAAGACTTTTGATTTTATTTCCACCCTTCTACGCCTTTGTACACCGTTGATTTGGGCAAAATATTTATGGACCATTGATTCTGGTGGATAGCGGAAAGAAAAAGATCGGATTTTAATGGGAGAATTCTTAAGTTTTCCAACTTTCAATTTCTGACATCCTGCGCCTTTCCACACCATCGATCTGAGTGGAACATTGTCTGAGTCATAGATTTGGCAAAAAGCAAAACCTAAAATATCAACTTTTTAGGACCAAATTCTTAAGATTTCTGATTTCTTCCCTTCTGCGCCTTTCTACACCATTGATTTGGGTGGAATATTTATGGACCATTAGATCTGGCGGATGGCGGAAAGAAGAAAATCAACTTTCTAGGATCAAATTCTTAAGATTTCTGATTTCTGATTTTCTCCCTTCTGTGCCTTTTTGCACCGTTGATCTGGGCAAAAGCTTTTTGGGCTATTGGATCTGGCAGATTGCAGAAAGCTGAATATTGGTTATTTATGGGTGAATTCTTAATTTTTTCGACTTCCAATTTTCTCCCTCCTGTGCCTTTCGTCACCGTTGATCTGGGCGAAATCTTTTTGGACCGTTGGATCTGGTGAAAAATGGAACCCAAATGGTGGAAGGTGGAAGTCAAAATTCCATCTTTCATAAACCAATTTTTACCTCTTCCGCACATCGGATCTTGACTTTATTTGGGCATAAATGCTTTTTGTCTCTTTGATCTGTAACACCCTGGTTTCAACCCCATGGTATTGAATTGCATATGATGTAAATAGCGTTAAAAAATAGTGTTGTGGAGCTGAAGGAAAAGGCCCCACCATGGATTTATTATTTTATTTTTCGACAATTAAAAATCAATGCCGATGGTTTATGTGCTAGCCAAGAATGATATGTTTGAGACATCATGTAAAATGTATATTAATAAAAATACCACAAATAGCTATGCACCGCAATGTTAAAGATATGGGGGCATGATTTCACAAGGAATAGGGAGGGGGAACATTCAAACCCTTGAGCCAATGGGGAAAATATAATGTCTATGGGAGAACCCATCTAGATATCAACCAATTTCTTGTCTTATTCACTAACCACTTAATTCTCCAA
Organism: Pseudotsuga menziesii; assembly: GCA_001517045.1. Classification (NCBI taxonomy): domain Eukaryota; kingdom Viridiplantae; phylum Streptophyta; class Pinopsida; order Pinales; family Pinaceae; genus Pseudotsuga; species Pseudotsuga menziesii. The sequence goes on from LPNX010770737.1 coordinate 429,148, forward strand.
GGAGTTAGTTGGGGAAGTAATTTCCTTGGGGATTGGGAGGCATGGGTAGCCTTCAAATATGGTAGGGTTGTTAACCTTTCCATGCTCATTCCCAAGGGGAGAGGATTCACTCACTATCCTCACATGGAGGAAGGCCACCAAAAATTCCTCATGCTCTTAGGCAGCTGATTTCCTCATGGAGGAGCACGCAGCTGATTTTATCCATAGTCCTCCATCCTCCATCTTCCCCTGCATGTTTTTGTATTTTTCTTCCATCCTCCCATTGTTATAGCTGATTTAACCACTCTAGGTGAATCACACTTTGTATGGCCTTCCCCTGTCCTGCTGTAGACTCCTTAGACCCCTTGGAACATTTTTTGTCCTTTGATGTTTCCTTGACCATCCCTAAAAACATGTGAAAAATGATACACATGACTTCTAAACCTCTAATCGTGTATATATGCGGGTTTGACCACTAAAACCACATACATCAGGATGTGTACAAAATCCAAATCCTTTTGGAGTTTTCCTAGACATGAATCTGACTCATTTGACTCCTGGCCTTCCCTATGCCTTGAGATCGCTCGGATTCGACCTTTCATTACCCCTTTGAAAAGCTATATAAGGAACTCTATGGTACATTGAAGGCATATGAGAGAATTGAGAGCAAAGAAACTATAGTCCATTGTTGTCGGAACTTATGCTTGAATCTGCATCCCTTTGTCCCTTTGAGCACTTTTGTGTTCTTCCCAAGCTTGCCTTTTTCTTGTGAGCTTTCTATCGAGAGATGGAGGATTGCGGTGGTGGAGGCCCAAGTGGGGGATTCAGTTTCTCCGATTCGCAGACATGCTGACAGAGGTTGTATCTATTGTAATATCTGATTTATATTAATAGAAATATCTTTTCCTGTCCAATAATGTGTGATTGAATGAATATTTTATCCATGGGATTATGTAAAATGCTTATACATTATTGATTATATATGATAGAATAGATATAACACCATGATATATAGAATGCTTGTATTGTTTACTTGTTGTTGAGGAAGTAATTTATCAATTCAAGCTGAAGTTGAAAAGCTCAACGGGGATCTACTTCAACCGTCTAGAATAAGGTACAAGGCCTGATCCTTTAGTGTTAGACATTTAATTTCTATTGCATATTGGAAAGGATTGATTTCTGGAGTCAAGCTGTCTGTTGTGGTACCCCAAGCCATAGGAATTTCTCTCCGTAACAGAATTGGTGACTCCGCTGGGGATTTTCCTTGCTTTTATTTGGGGTTTGCGGGCACAATGGGCTTGATATTCTTGACTTGCTCTTTGTTTCTCCTTGTTTATATGTTGCATTTTATAGTATGTTCATCCATTGACACTCCCCTTTATTGGTTTGACCCTTGGCTTGCTTTTTACCACTTCCTTCTTTGTATATGCAGGTTTTTTGGCCAAAAGTGGGGTACATACACAGTTGTTCTTTAAACAGTTGCGTACATCCTCCCTTTTGGTGAGTTTGATGTTGTGGGAAGTTGTTGGGTGGGTTGTGAGTGTGGTTGGGTCTTCCTTGGGTCTGATGTTGTCTGTTGGATGCTTCTTTTGTGACCAGAGACCGCTTTTTCATTGATTTTTCTTTGAAGTAGTTTTAGTCATTTTTCCTTTTTGTTTTTCCATTAGTGCATTACTCTTTTTGTCTCGGTATCTTACTGGGATTGTCTTTTATACTTGCTGCAGATACTGAGAGTTTTAGATGAATTTTATGGCATTTTGCATTCTTTTATATTGAAAAATACAAAGTAGTTACACTCTTAGTTGCATCTTAGATATGGATTTGAGGAGGTACTTGCATTGGATTGCTTGGATGAGAGTTGTGTTTAGGCTTTCATATAGGAAGGATTGCATTGGAATTCAGAAAGGAATATATATATTTATGCATCTCATGTAGTGGCATACCCTATTTTTCATTTGACAAAGATTGCACTTAGCATTGTTTGTTATGGTGTGCATATTTATTTCACTGCTGAGTCATAATGTCATTAGTTGCACGACCATTTCCCTTTGAATAATTATAGCCAATTAAAATCAACGCTTAATTAAAATGAACTACACTATTTTATTTGATAGGGTTCACCAACAAGATTAGGTTTTAGGGTCTTGGAATAGTTCATTGTGAGTAAATTCTCCAAGACCACTAAACAACAACATGTATGTGTCTGTCCAGGTGAGATAGTGAAATACTTGGTATAATTAGTGTTTCTCAGGATGCTCGTCTTACAAGGGAGTTAAGCACGAGGCAGTGTGAGTAGTTATTGATTGGGATGACCCCTAGTCATAATTGAGTAGCACCAGAGATATTTCCAGGATTGTATTCTTATCTGGGGGCTCTTTCGAGAGTTTTGGGCTTTGCTACCTTGCCGATACGGTCAATCCTGCCTGCGATTGTCCGCCTGAGGATTGATTATATTGAGGTGACCTTAGTGGCCTTACCTAGGATATCGAGGGGGTACTTTGTAGGGGTTATTTTGCAGGTGTCCCATCCAGGTAGAGGTTGGACAGCACAGTCGCTTTATGCATTGAAGCTGAGGGCCACTATAATTGGTTACATACCTCCGCTTGTAGTGTATGGGAGTTTCAAGCCTCTCCTAGGCGAGACATACCTGCTGCATTCGGGAGCTCACATATCCTCCCCTTGGTTTGCTTGTATTTTGGCTATAGATTTTCTTAGGAGTGTGCTCTTTGTGCACTAGTTGGCCTTGGGGATCGTGTTTACTTGAGTATATTTATGCTCTCTTGCATTCGATTCCTTTTATTTTAGGCATGCCTGGTATCCTATCACCCCTCCTTGGTCCTTTTACAGACCCTGGTGTCAGACTTGGGGGCATCACAGCCCCTTACCGTGTTCATATATTTGGGAATGGTCGTCTTCCATTCTCTACTCCATTTGTGGAGGATTTTTTCCCTTTGCTCGGTATTTACACCAGTGGTCACCCTCACGGGAGTGGTAGTGGATGCGTGAACGTTGGGTCTACACCTTACTTTCCTTTTTATGTCCCATCGTTCACCGCATTATTTCCTTTGGGTGTTGTTGTCATGATCATTCCTCCCTATGTCCTATATTTTGGATTCTTTATTGACTATTTTGGTTTGTTGTGGACTAATATGGTTGTCATGCAAGGTCCAGTTTTCGTACACTCTCTTCAAGGTTTTGACCCATTCATTCCTATCACAGGTATCATGTCTAAACTGAAATATAGGTTAGGATTTCACATCCGCTTGCATTTTGCATGACCTTATGACTGTTTCATTTTAACCTTAGGTACGAACCCATTCCATGGTATCACAAAACCTTCATGCTATGTTAGAAGTGGTACTATGTGAATGGTAGAGATTTCCTATACATGGGTGTCCTAGTTAGCTCCCTTTTTGCATTTGGTACCCATGCTGTGAGTTCTCTCTTAGGTCCGGGATTCCCCCTTTAGTCCTGCCATGTCCTTGAGCAAGAGCTTCATACTCCTCTTGAACTTTATGCTAGCCATTTCCCTGGGACTCCCTCATGTCAAGTTGTGAATGCATTATCATGAGCTTTGCCTGCCTTATTGAGCTTTATGTCGGCTTCCCTGACATCGTGTTTCAGCCATATAGCTCGAGCTTGTCTCATGTCTAGCCATGCAGAGCCATTTTTTATATACTTTGTAGCTTGATTCCCTTTTTACTGGGAGGGGAGTTTCCTCCGAGTGTTGATATTCTACACATGTATCCTTGCATTGAGCATAGGTATGTTCCACTGCTTGGAACTAGTTTGTTTTCCCTTATGACACTCATCACCTCCTAGTCTATAACTATAAAGCAATTTTATTCTTTTTCAAGCTTTTTAAATATTTGAAAAAGTCCAAAAAAATAAAAAAATAAAAAAGTCGAACAAGGAAATATGTTATCTTTGGTAGCTATCGAGTCATGTCGCCTTCTAACAGAGCACTGTATATCACATCCATTGGTTGGGTTTATAGTTTGACTTTAGGAGCTGTACTCATTTATCTGATTTTATCTCCACTAACTGGTTAAGCTTCTAGTCCCCATGGAGCCTCTGTTGATGCCTCCTATGTCACAGAGATGTCCCAGTTTGTATATCGAGTCTATGATGCCTTTACTCAGTCACCATACACTGATATGCTCTTGTTCGAAGGAAGTTGAAGCTCGAGTCAACCATTCCTCAGTTATCTTGACTTTGCATGTCGGCCATTCCCAATACAGTTACTGGTTCGTGCACCTTATGATCGAGTCCTTCCACATTATATAGCTTTGCTGAGCACCTCGTGTTGGATGATGGGAGATTCCTTAATGCCCTCCTTCCAGCAGATTTCATCCCATCGACTTCAAATCATTTATTCTGGGATTGGAATATAGAGTCATTTTGAGTGCCTTGAGACTTGCAGTCATCAGTGGCAGGTTCTTTCGCCATCGACAGTCTTTGGGAATACACCAATGTCCCCTGATCAATGGATCCTCTCAAGTGTTTGACCTCAACACATTTGTTCATGCTTGTTAGTTTTCACTCTAGTACCTTGATTCCAATTTTCATTATTGGTGGGTGATCTCGCGTCTATTAATGGTATACATTAATGACCAGTAATCAGATGATGGACTACTATATTCGACCTCGACACCTCTATTCACATAGTAGGACATGTAGTCATAGTGGTTTGTGTAGAATACTTTCCAGATTCGTGGCATATCTTATATGCTACCTCCTTGATCGTGCCAGTGTTCATGAGACTTCAGCTCTTGTGACTTGATTCCAGTATATGTCAGACATTTCCAGCCACTATGGAGATCTTGATATGTTATATATCTTCAGCCATTATGGAGATCATGGTCCTTTGTATATCTTAATCATGGATATTCTGATCTATGTATATTGTACGTGGCGATGACCACTTATGTGATATCTTGTGTTATCAGATCCTATGGGCCTGATAAGCTCATATATGAAGAGTTTCTCATGCCTCTCTACTAGTTAATTTTCCATAAGGAACCAAATTTCTTGTCTAAAAATACAATGTCAGTCATAAGTGAATATGGGGACTACTACTTCTCATGGCAGGGCACATACATCAGAATGTATGGATGTTCCCGAGCTCCATCCATTTTTACCAAGTGTTCAATGTACTTTGTAGTTCACAAGGAATTTGTGAGGAAATTATTCATAAATGGGATTGGAATCTAGTTACATAATATGAAAAAATCCTCATTTCCTCTGTTTCCCTTCTGTATCAGAGCCTATAAATTTTCAAAAGTGAAAGGGGTTGAAGATTTTGTGCAGGATCTAGAAATGTTTGATTTTGGGGAGAAGAGTTTTGCAAGGAATTATAATAGGGGGAAGGTCATTGACATTGCGCATCGGTAAAAATAAATTTTGAATACGTAGAATTATTCGACAAGGATGAAGAAGTATTCATAAGAGTGAATAATATGACTGAGCTAAAAAAACACTTTGCTCGAAAGAGCGGTTCCAGCACTCGCAATATAGTCAGCGCTTTAATGGAGGAAAATATTTAGAAACAAAAGGAAGAGGCTATAAATTTGCAAATAGTAGAAGTAGAGAAAAGGATGAAAGAATAAGCTAAAAAGAAACAAGTAGAGGAGGCCCAAAGGCTGCAACAGAAAGAAGAAAGATTACGAAAGGAAACAACGGAAAGGGAAGAAACAGAAATCTTAAGAGGAAAGAAGAAGAAGATAATGTGAGGGAAGCTGTAGAAAAATAGGCAACCCTGAATGATCCCATTATCCCATAGGAACATGGACCTAGAACCTCCTGGCACAACAAGTGAAACACTTACCAGTGGCAACATCCCTTTCAAGCAACTTGGCCTTACCCCGTTCACCCATTCAAAGAAGCATACTGTGGCTCGCTTGGACACCATAATTTTTTATAAGACAATAAATACCATCATGAGAAGGTCAGAGAAAATATTGAAAATGGGTACTCAATCTAATGTGGCTACCATCACAGAGAACACTATTATGAATGGTACCCATAAGGACCCAAAATTCATAGCTTCGGTAAACATAGAATGTTCCCAAGCTAGTGCTGATAAGGTTAACAGGTTAATGAATGATGTGGAGAGAAATAAAGAGAAGATGCTCAAATTAAAATATAATTTGGTAAAAATGTGACGAGAAGAGATATAATTAAAAAGGAAACATGACGCCATTCTCTTTGAAAAGGAGAGGTTATCGAATGAATACCAAATTATGGAAACACAAAAAGGATGCATTAAATTTGCAATTAGTGATTGTGGAAGGGGAAATGATTGATTTTGAAGATCGAATCTCTCATTTAGAGTCAAGAGATTCAGTCGCAAACCAACAGGTTGATGAATTGAAAGCTCAAGTGGAAGAGTTGGTTAAGCATAAGGAATATTTAGTAGAGTAATTGGAGTTGGAATACAATAAGAAGAAAGACATTACTCTATTTTGTGATCAACCCTCCAAGATTCAGGAACATATACATCATTCTCAGGTATTCCTCACAGGTGAAATATACAATATGAGGCTAATGATGGCAATAATGAAGGTGATAATTGTGGAGTCACTGGAATTCAGGAAAGGGTTGTTGGATATTGTAGAAAAGGTTAATATCTAGATGACCTTGAGGGAAACTAATTCAAATTTCTCTGATCATCTTCCCCAAAATACAACAAAGGACCTAAAGTCAGAGATGGCACTTCTAGAATTTTGTTGGAAAGTTTCCAGGAGAATAAATAATGAAATTCCTAAAACCATAGAAAAGTGCCATGACTTTTACAAGAAAATCCATCATGCCCATGAGAAGTGTCACATCCTTTTGGTTCAGAAGGTAATTGAGCTTCCAGAAAAGGACGAATGCTTAGAACAACTACAATAAAAGTTGCAGGAAGACCTAAAGTATATCAGAAAAGTGGATGCTTTCACAGAAGAAGACATTCATCACTTTGTGGGATAGGCTTATATCCATGCATATCTCCTGGAAGACATTTGTAAGGCTACAGCAGAGGGGGTGGTGCATATAGAGACACAATTATCAATTCATTAATTAACTTTGAAAGTATTGGAGCCTATAAACAATAAGGCCATAGCTTAAGAGGATAACGCATGGGTAGAATATATTTCCAATGTAGCAGGGCCCACCTGATTTCTTGTTTTAAAAATATTTTTTGCATTTTCCTATGTAAGCACAAAATGACAAATTTTAGGAATTCCTAGGGTTAGGGTGAATGAGGAGTCACTAGAAGAAAATCTCTTGTTGTAATATAAATAGTGGTGGAAAGTAAAGAAAACAGACTTTTTCTAGGGTAATAAGGGCTTGACTAATTTTGTAAGAGAACTACTTTTTTCCTAATAAGAAGGATATGTTTGCTAGGAAAATCATGCACAGATATTTTTCCTAGATTGTGTGGAATGTTTAATGTGGAACAACTTCTTCTTGCATTTGTAACATATATTGTGATATCGTTCTAAATTTCTTGAATTATTTCATTGGTGATAAATTATTTTATTTTATATGCAAAGGTTTATGTGTGAAATGAGTAATAAATTGTTTTATCATATCAAAGCTATATTTGGTTTTCTTTATGCTGTAAATGTGAATATTGTGTTGGAACAACTACCTGTTAGACTAGTATGCACATTTCTAGTATATTACTCTTAATTCGAACTTGCTCCCTGCATGGATAGGATGGGATAGGATAGTTAGATTAGTTTAAGAATAAATAGATAATTGATAAGACGAGAGGTAAGAACCTATGCATCACTAGTGTTTTTTATGTCTATCAATTATATGGATTTAATTAGGCACTTGCATTTCATCATTTAATTAAAGAAATCGTATAAATGGTGAACTAGTTCATAACTGGTAAAGAACCTAAAGAAATCAATTTATGATAGTCAAACCATTAATCGAACGGATTCCCCACACCAAATGCTGGAATATCTGATTGGGATCGCTTACCAATGAGAATCCCTACTGTCGATGCTTGGGAATTTTTGGGCATCAACACTTCTGCAATATCAATTCATAAGTTTTTGAACTCTTAATGGGTTTTAAAGCCCTAGTTGAGAACCAGTCTGGAAGAAATATCAAGGTCCTTAGATATGATAATGGTGGTAAATATGTCAAATATGATTTTATTCAATACTTTGAAGATGCAGGTATCCATATGCAACACTCTATTCCCTACACACCTTAGTAGAACGATGTTGCTTAGAGGAAGAATAGATCTCTCAAGGAGATGTCCACTTGCATGATGGAGTCTAAGACTTTTCCACCAAATTTTTGGGTTGAAGCTATAAAATATGCATCCTATATCTATAATAGGGTGCCTCACAATAATCTTGATGGAATCACTCATTTCGAAGCTTGGATTGCACACAAGCATGATGTATCCCATTTCAATATTTTTGGTTGTAAACCTTGGGCTAGAATTCCACTAAAAAAGAGGAAGGATTTGGACCCCAAAGTCAAGAGTGCCTATTTTTTGGGTATTCTAAATATTCCAAATGGTAAAAGTGCACAAACATGAGCACTCAAAGATACTTTATTGAAAGGAGTGTTCAGTTTGAAGAAGAGCCTATGCCAGTAGTTAAAAATGGAGAGTCCTCTTCACCACCACCACCTCTGAATGTAAGTGAAGAGAATAATAAGTTTTATGATTCTGATATGTCTAATAATGATGATTTAATTGTATATCCTAACATTCCTGCAAGACCAAAGTGGGCATTAAAGACTATTCATGTAGTTTGGGAACTAGCTGGGAATCCTAGTGATCCTAAAAGAACTATATCTAGTTTCGAGAGTGTCCTTTCTATCAAGGACCCCTTATTTTCTTATAATTTTTATCTAATGGTTGAATAATATCCACAATCATATTAATAAGAATGATAATATCCAATATGGAAAACAACATTGAAAGAGGAATAACATTCGCTCCTGAAGAATGAAACATGGGAACTAGTCAATCTTCCACCAAGGAGAAAGCTAGTCAAGTGAAAATTGGTATTCAAGACAAAGTTTGATTTTGATGGCCCTCCTATGAATTATAAGAAAATTTTAGTGGCAAGTTTTTTCTCCCAATTCCAAGGCATTTACTACAATGAGACCTTTTCACTATTGGAAAATATGGACTCTATAAGACTAGATTTGGCCATTGCACCTTCCAAGCAATGGGAGGTACATCACATGGATGTGAAGAGTGAATTTCTACATGGATATATCAAGGAAGAGATATATATGCAGAATCCAAAAGGTTTTTTTACTAATGTATCTCTTGTGTGTAGGTTCAAGAAGTCACTATATGGGCTAAAACATGGTCCCGAACCTTGTTATGCCAAGATTGATGGCTTTATGTTATCATTGAGATTTAGTAGATGCAAGTATGATACAAATGTATATTTCAAGATGATTCATGGTTAAATCATAATTATTATTTTTTATTTGTATAACCTTCTAATCATAGGAATTTCCATGAAATAAATCACCTCCTTGAAGAATGCAATAAACCATGCTTTCTCCATGACAAATTTGGGATTGTTGATGCAATTTTTGGAGCTTATGATTTCTCAATAAGATATTGGAATAAATTTATATCAGTCTGATTATGCTTCAAACCTGATAAACAAGTTCAAAATGAAGGATTTCAATTTAATAAATACTCATTTCCTTTCAGTAGTTAATCTTGAAAAAGCAAATTCAACTCCATTGGTAAACAACACACCATATAGGAAACGGGTTGGTTGTCTTATTTATTTGACTCATAATCAACCTGATATATCTTATGCAGTCAGCGTAGAATATAGAAACATGGATAAGCCTCATGAAATACATTGTATGGAAGAAAAAATAATCTCACGCTTTGTACAAGGAACAAAGACACATGGGATTCACTATGTTGCAAAATTTGAACTAGAGTTAGTTGGTTTTACTGATTCTGATTGGGAAGGTGATAACACTAATAGAAAATCAACTTATGGGTATGTTTTTATGATTCCAGATGGCCTAATCAACTGGTTAAGTAAAAATCAAAGTGCAATTTCACTTTCATCTACAAAGGAAGAATACAGAGGAGCTCTAAATGCAACTACTCAATGTTTGTGGGTGCAGGGCATACTTGGAGAGTTTTGGATTGAATTCGATACTTCTATAGTCATTTATGGTGACAACCAAATTATCATATGAATATCAACTGATCCAGTACATAGGAATTGAACCAAACACATAGAGATCCATATGCACTACATCATAGGACTTGTGCATGATGTCATCATTGATCTGCACTATTGTGCATCATCTGATCAAGTTGCAGACAACTTCACCAAGGAGTTTTATGAGAAGACATTCACTAGTCTCAAATAATTGTTGGGGATATCTGATCATCTGATGAATACTAATTTAAGAAAATATTTCACATATTTTGTCCATGTCCATGTTTAAGGGAGGATTTTCCCCTTTGTGTTTTGTCGATTTCCTTGTTTTGTACAGACAAGCAGTCTGTAAAGGGTGACTAAGCCTTGTTTCTAGGCCCTATATCTATGATAAATTTACGATATTTCACATAAGTCAAGATTAAGAGGGGTTTTTATAATAATCAAAACCCATTTCCATACTTGTAGAAATTCAGGCCTGCAGTAGATTAATTTCACTCACAGCAATTAACAATTGATCATGCAAATTATCAACAATGGAGACTGAATATGGAGCTGTAACACAAAATTATATTAACTGAGTGTACAATAGCCAACCCTCTAATAACATAGGCTGCTGAATATATAGAATACATGAGCAAATTTTATGCATAAGGAAGCATCCAAATCTAGCATAAAGCAGGCTTACCCAAAATAGGCAAATCCCCCATAGGTGTAAAAAGTTGATCCCAAATCTATCAAGGACCCCAGGAATTAGCAAGGGCGCATGGGCAAGATAAAGAGTGGTCAAATGGCAGCTCATACATGCTTTTTCATGGAGGAAAGAGTGGAGGAGGAAGAGGCAACAAAGCTGATTCACCTCACCTAGTCTTGCTTTCATATGTGCCTTAAAACACTGAAAAAGCAGGAAATAAAGCAGAAAAAGCAGAAGGGCGCCTAGGAGGCCAGGAATAAAGCAGATTTGATTCCTAGGACTTTCCCAAGTGCTCCATGAGTCAATAATGGCAAGTTTGACCTCTATGGATAGGCAATTGACAACTTGCACATGGTGGGACTCATGAACTAGGCAAATAAGACAAAATAAATGAAATAATGTCTAAGTGGGTAAATACTATGGGTTGATTATTCTAACACCCACCCTTAAGCCTGACTTTATGAGTAATAAATCAAAATATAGGGCCTAGAAACAAGGCTTAGTCACCCTTTTACATATTGCAATGTCCATACAACCAAGGAAAGAGGCAAAACCATCTTGGGAAAATCCTCCCTTAAACATGGACTATAAAACAAAATTGTAGAATCTTGTCTCCACTCATGCTTTGACAGCATGATCAGCAATCCCCAGCAGTGATTTG
>LPNX010770737.1:452038-470754 GCA_001517045.1 Pseudotsuga menziesii
AGAAGTTAAACCATCGGATCACTCTATGTCTAGAACATATCATGACCGTCGGATTAGAATATTTACAAATGCATACTAATGCATACTAAAGAAACACACTTTTACCTAAGGGATATATTACACAAGTTGATATTAACTAACTCCTAAGTGTCTAAATATCCTAACATCCCCCCTTAAGAACAACTTGGTATAGGATTGAAGGATTTACAAAAGTGACACTATTAGGACAAGGAAGGAGGCATTAGAGCCTATCCCCCCTTAAGGACACATTCCTGAACTCCTAACATAGATCGAAGTTTAGAAAACTTTGCTTCTGTAAGAGACTTGGTGAAGATGTATAGAACTTGATCATCTGTAGGACAATAGAGCACTTCAATAACATGATCATGAACAAGATTTCTGATGAAGTGCATGTGTTGCTCAATGTGTTTGCTGCGCTGATGTAGAACTGGATCTTTGGAAAGATTGATGGCACTTTGATTGTCACACCAAAGTGGAGTAGGTTGTTGCTGCTCGAATACAAACTCTAAAAGGATCTGTCAAAGCCATAAAGCTTCCTAACTGGCATTAACTGTGGCTCGATATTCTGATTCTGTTGACGAAAGATCAAGAGCTTGTTGTTTCTTACAAGCCCAAGTGATAGGTCCAGATCCCAGACTGAAAACATAACCTGCAGTAGACTTCCGATCATCAGGATCACCGGCCCAATCTGAATCAATGAAACCAATCAACAAATGTTTCCCCCCTGTACTGTAATGAATCCCAAACTGAATTGTACCTTGAATATATCAAAGTATTCTTTTTGCTGCTTTCCAGTGACTTTCATGAGGAGTTTGCATATAACGGGCAACACGACCAACGGCAAAGGAAAGGTCAGGATGGGAATGAGTCAAGTATAAAAGACTACCAACAAGCTGACGATACAGGGTGGCATTTACTTCAAGGGAAGTACAAGTGGTAGAAATCTTGACTCCAGACTAGAAGGGAGAAGGGGATGGTTTACAATCTTCCATGTGGAAGCAACGAAGAAGGTCACAAGCATACTTAGACTGGGAAAGAAAGATTCCTTCTTTGGTTTGCAAGACTTGGAGACCAAGAAAATAATGCAAATGTCCTAAGTCTGACATTTCAAAATTTTTCTTAAGACTGGATTTCACATGGGTTATAAGGTTAGGGTCACTACCAGTAAGGATAAGATCATCAACATAAAGAACAAGTATGATGAGATGGTTTCCTACTTTCTTGGTATAGACATTGGGGTCAGAATGGCATCTAGAAAGACCAGTGTCAAGGAGAAAGCTATCCATTTTGGCATACCAAGCTTTAGGAGCTTGCTTAAGGCCATATAAGGATTTCTTAAGGAGACAGACAAGGCTAGAGTTATCCTAAACATATCCAGGAGGTTGTTCCATGTAAATTTCCTCATGTAAATCACCCTGTAAGAAGGCATAATTGAAATCCATTTGATGGAATTCCTAGTTATGTAAGGCTGCAAGGGAAAGAACAAGGCGAATGGAGTTCATTTTTGCTACAGGGGCAAAGGCTTCATTATAGTCAATCCCTTCAACTTGGGAAAAACCTTTGGAAACTAACCTTGGCTTAAGTCTTTCAACACTTCCATCTGATGCATACTTAGTTCTGTAGACCCATTTACATCTGACAAGTTTTCTTCCTTTTGGAAGAGGAACAAGATCCCAAGTATCGTTTGCTATTAAGGAACGATATTCTTCATCCATAGCTGCATCCCAATCTGGATTTCCTGAAGCTTCTGCAAAAGTTTTTGGATCATGATTCTCAGAAACTTGAGCCAAAAGAGAAGAGGCTCGTTGAAACTGAGAACATGTTCGACGTTGATCTCTAGGATCACCGACAAGATCACTAGCTGCTTCACATGTTGAATGGACTCATCGAGGAAGTATTGGTGCTGGTGCAATTGGAGGAATATGAGTAGGCGGAGGTGGATTTTCATCCTCACTGTCATCATCAGAAACTGGAGTTGGAAACCTGTCAAGGAAGCTGGAAGAATAAGAAGAATGCACAATCGCTGAATCAGGCTCGCAGGCCAAAGATGGCACACCTGCCAAGTTAGGCTCGCATGCGAAGAGATTTCCATCAAATTTAACATCTCTTCTAATGATTACATCATGAGAATGTGGCTGAAGAAGTCTATAAGCTTTTTCATCTTAAGAATATCCAACAAATATCCACTTTTCACTTTTAGGCTGCAATGCTTTCCGTTTTTCATCAAGAATGTGAGCCCATGCTTCACAACCAAACACACAAAAGTGACTTACATCTGGTTTAATTTTACTCCATGCTTCTTCCGGTGTTATACCCTGTAAAAATTTATTGGGTGTGCGATTAACTATGTAATTTGCACAATTTATGGCCTCAGCACAATATTGAAGACTTATTCCCTTAGATTGGATCATACAATTAACCATTTCTTTTAAAGTGTGGTTCTTCCTTTCAGCTACACCATTTTGTTGTGGTGTATATGGAACAATGTGCTGTTGTTGGATTCCTTGTTCAGTGCAAAAATTAGTGAACTTGTTGTTAACATATTCTCCTCCAATGTCATATCTTAACTTAATAATTTGATGACCAGATTGTTTTTCAACAAGGGCCTTATAGGCCAAGAACATGTTAAATACTTCGCTCTTAAGTTTTAGGAAGTAAACTCAAGTGCGTCTAGAGTAGTCATCAATGAAAGTTAAGAAATATTTGAAACTAGAAAAGGAAGCAGATGGAAGAGGGCCACACAAGTCACTATGCACAAGCTCCAAGGGAACCGAGGCATGCCAAGAGGCACATTTGTCAAAACTGTCCTGATGATGTTTTTTGAGTACACAACTGAAACAAACACCATCCTTGCAAGATACCAGTGGAAGACCAATCACCATTTTGTCTTTACATAGTTGTTGCAATGAGCGATAATTTAAGTGACCAAATCGCTCATGCCAAAGTTTGCTCAAGTTATCACTATGAGCAACAAAAACTAAAGGAAAAGGTGATGACCCAAAGTTGTTAAATTTGTACAACCTGGTAATATCATCAACAGTTCCAGTAGTAAGGACATTTTGAGGATTTTTAAAATCCTTGATTACAACTTGGTGAGGTGTAAACATCAAAGTTTTACCTTCACCTGAATGAGTAATTTGATAGACTGATAACAAATTGCAGGAAATTTTTGGAACACATAATACATCACTGAAATGACCATTTTCTACTGGAACTGTTCCAGATCCTTCAACACTTAGAGATCTATCATCACCAACAAATATTTTTTTGGTGTTACATTCATGCATAGTAGAAAAGATGGCTTTATCCTTAGCCATATGATAATATGCTCCAAAATCAATGAGCCATTCATTTGAAGTAGAAGAATAAGATGCAGTATAAGAGTAACTAGAAGCGCAAAGTGCATGTCCATGAGTGTTAGATTCTGAAGACGAATCTAGGCTGATGTGGTGCTTCTTCATTGCTGCTTCCAAGGCTACCATCCTCTTAAAACATTTAGATTCATCATGATTATCTTTCCCACAAAAATTGCAATGACGCTTAGTCTTCTTTCCTTTTTGCTTGGATCCTTTGTCATTTTTTAAAGGAGGAGCTGACTGAGAGGGTTTGGGACCCTTGTTGTTTGGCTTATTATTGCGAGAATTCTGTTTCTTGGGAGGCTTGGACTTTTCTTTCTGTTGGGACAATAAGGCTTTCCCAGATGTATCTGCATTGTTGATTATTCCAAGATGAATGAGCTTATCTTGCTCTCTAATTAAGGAATCACAAAAGGATTCAAGGCTAGGCTCTTGATAGCTAGTTGCTAGCAAGGATTCTTTCATGGAGTAGAATGTAGATACAAAAACAGAATATGCAGGTCCAAGTTTTGAAAGAATATGATAAATACATTATTTGTCTTCTTTCTTAATCTTGCATTCTGCACATAATAGTCTAAGAGTTTTATACTTAGATAAATAGTCCTGAATGCATGAAAAATCATTTGGATTCAAGGAAAGCAACTCATTCTCAAGTTGATGACCCTGAATTTGATTGTGTTTACCAAACACAGATTCCAACTTTTCCCAAGCTTGATCAGGTTCATCAATGCCAGATATGTGGAATCACAAATCAGTAGAGATTGACATCCCAATCAATCCATGAGCTTCATCACATGTATTTTCCCATTTAATTTTCTTATCCTCATCAGTGGGTTCTGTTTCTTTCCCTAAGGTTATCCTGAAAAGTCCCCTACTTCGCAGAACATCCTCCATACGATATTTCCATGAGAAATAGTTATAACTTGTAAGTATAATATCACAAGGGGCAGCCATATTGTAAAATAATGGCTGAAAGAATAGAAACTAACTGTCTGAAAGCAAATAGCTCAAAAAAATATGCGGTTTAAAAAAAACTGGCACTTAAAAGTGATTCCGGATGATGAAGTTATGCTTGATCAAAAGAAATGTTGAAGATGTCCCCAATAGTGATGTGGCAGATATTAACTAGACCAACTAAAAAAGGAAGCCCCCTCTTCCCAAAATCAACCTTTGACAATCACTTTTACAATAAAGTTTCTTTGAAGTGAATCACTTTTATAGAATAAGTGATGTTCACTGTTACAATAATGTGACTTTTAAATAGTGCGACAATAAATGAAAAGACTTAAGTGACTCACTTTTATTTTATTTTATTAATGTGAGATGCACTTTTACAATAAAGTAACTTGAAAATAGAAATTGCATGCACTAAAAGTAGCTTGATAAGACTTGAACTCAAGACTTGTCAAGGTGTAAAGCAACTTTGGACCAAGTGAGCTAAGTTTAAAAGGTACGTAAAAGTATGGAAAGAGGAAGGGGGCTTTTTTTTTTTACTCTTCTCTCTCGTTTTCCATGCTTTCTTTCTTTTCCTGCAAATCACAAAAAAAACGAACAACAAAAAAAAAAAAATCCACACAATGGGGTTAGATCTTGGTTAGCTTACCCGGAAAGTCTACGTTTTCAAGTTTTCTTGTTGTTTCTGATTTCCCGTGATCGCATAAGGTGCACGGCAAAGAGCATACATAGCCGAGAAGACAAGAAAAAAACTTTCCCTCACTATTTTTGATTCGCCGCAATCGCGCAAGGTGCATGGCAAAGAGCATACGCAGCCAGGGAAGGCAATAGTTTGAGACTTAAACAAAAAGAGCTAATAATAAGACTGATAAAATATGAGAGATTTTAAAAAAAAATAAAACAAATCCGTCACTGTAACATTATACCTTCAGATTTGCCGAAATGGGTGTTTCTGGAACAAACGGAAATGGTTTTCGATGAAACGAAAACTATTTCCAAATGGAAACGATGCTCGAGACACAATGGAACAACTCTTATAGGCCACAAATACACAAAAAATCTAGAACCAGAAACCCTTTCAAAGTGTCAGCAACATCGGTTCCAGATCTTGATCAAAACCGAAAGTGACTCTTCATAAAAGATCTGATACTATGTTAGGGTACATAGGGTACTCCCAAAGGACTGAAGACCAAGAACAACTTCTTAACACAAACAGATCACAGATCAATACACCAATGTTTGTCACATGGTTAGTACCCTCGAGAGGGAAACAGTCCATGGTCCCATCCAAATAGCTACTTGGAGCAATTTATTATGCAAAAAAAGAAAGTTACATGAGCTTCTCATAATCGATCAACTAGCCAAGGACCCTCTATGCTCTTTAAATAGAGATCATAGACCAATCAGGTGTTAAGGCACGGATCAATGGTAAGTATGATCTAAGAGAAGTTGAACTGTCGGATCACTCTATGTCTAGAACATATCGTGACCGTCGGATTAGAATATTTACAAATGCATACTAATGCATACTAAAAAAACACACTTTTACCTAACGGATATATTACACACGTTGATCTTAACTAACTCCTAAGTGTCTAAATATCCTAACACATACAATGATTTATTTAACCTGCACACTAAAGATGGATTAAAAGAAAACCCTTCAGGTTGCTACATGTAAATATCTTCAGTGAGATCTCCATTTAGGAAAGCACACTTCACATACATGTGATGTACCTCCCACTGCTTTGAAGCTGCAATGGCTAGATCTAGCCTTATGGAGTCCATCTTTGCCACTGGTGCAAAGATTTCATTGTATTTAATACCATGTACTTGTGAGTATCCCTTGGCTACCAATCTTGCCTTATATTTCAAAGGTGAACCATCAACAGCAAACTTAGTGTTGAAAACCCACTTACATTGAACTAGATTCCTCCCTGGGGGAAGATCAACCAGTTCCCAAGTGTTGTTATTTTGGAGCAAGCTGATTTCTTCTTTCATGGATGTTTTCCATCTTGGATCATATTTTGCATCTTCATATGTCTATGGATCTGATTCAACCATTAGATAGCACTTCTCAACAAATAAAGGATCTTTCATACAAAGGGCACTCTCAAACTGACATCTAGTCCTCCTAGTGTCACTAAGATTTCCAGCTAGTTCCCCAGCTGCATGAATGGTATTTGCTACCCATTTTGATCTTGTAGGACTATTAGGATCTGCAATCAAACAATCATTATCAGACATATCAGAATCATCAAACTCATTAGTCTCTCCACTTAAAATCAATTGATTTGGTGGTGAAGAAGACTCTCCAAATTCCACTAGTACTAAAGGCTCTTCTTGGAACTAAACAATTCTTTCAATGAAAGATTTGTTAGTGCTCAAGTTGATCATCTTGTACCCTTTTGAATCTTTAGAATACCCAACAAATAGGAACTCTTGGCTTTGGGACTGCAAATCCTTCCTCTTTTCAGTTGGAATTCTAGCCCAGGCCTTTAAGCCAAAAATCCTGAAATGGGTCACATCTGGCTTGTGCCGACTCCAAGATTCAAGAGGAGTCATACAATCAAGCTGATTATGAGGCACCCTATTCTAGATTTAGGATGCACAGTTTATAGCCTTGGCCCAAAACTTTGGTGGCAAAGTCTTAGCCTCCATCATGTAGGTTGCCATCTCCTTCAGTGATATGTTCTTTCTCTCAACAACACCATTTTGATGTGGTGTGTAAGGGATTGAATGCTGCATCTGAATACCTACATATTTACAATACTAAATGAACTCAGACTTGACATACTCATGACCGTTGTCAAATCTGAGGATCTTGATTTTCCTCCCAGAATGGTTTTCAGCCAAGGCTCTAAATACTTTGAAGAGGTCAAAAACTTCAGACTTATACTTTAGGAAGTAAACCCAACAATACCTGGAAAAGTCATCTATGAAGGTCAGTGCATATTTGGCTTGACTCATGGAAATATGAGGGAATGAACCAGCAATGTCACTGTGGATCAGCTCAAGAGGTGCAAAGGTTCTCTCATGACTAGCTTTCTCAAACTTGTGCTCTGGGTGTTTTCCTAAGATACAACCTTGACAGACTCCCTTAGAAAAATTGATATTTGGTAACCCTATGACCATAGATTTTTCACTCAAATCAGAAAGATACTTGTAGTTAAGATGGCCAAATATTTCATGCCAAAGCTTCCTTTCTTCATTAGCATGAATCGGAAGAGCAGAGGGGTTTGAGTAGGTTAGAAAATGGGAAAACTTGTATACCTTCGAAGTATGATCTACAAAACCTTTTGCTATGAATTTACCATTTGAAATCTCAATGATTTCAACATCATCAGGGGAGAAGATGATCTTCTTTGGAGACCCAGTATGAGTCATATAATACACTGACAAGTGATTAGAGGCAAGACCTGGAACATACAACACATTATTGAACTTACCATGGTCAAGATCAATCCTTCCCTTCCCCAAACTGTCAATGAAAGAGCCATCTCCCAAAACTATTGGTGGATCTTTCGACATGTCAAGAGAGGAGAATATCTCTTTTATCGAAACCATATGTCTAGAAGCTCCAGACTATATGATGAAGCTAGGTGAGCTTGATGTGCCAGCAACCAAAGCATGTACTCTCTATCTGTCCTCTGAATTTGATCCTCCTTCCCTCTTCTTTGAGCAATCAGGAAGGGAGATGTTATTCTTCTCCAAGATTTTATTTTTCATACAAGAGCTCTCAATATGATAGCCCTTACTATAGTATGTGCACTTGCTCATTTCTCCTTTGTTCTTATTCTTCTAGGAGTTCTTCTTGGAACCTTAGGGATCCTCTTGAGACTTGTTCTTGTCTCTCTTTTGCTCAGGTGGATTTTTATCTTTTTTCTTTCTTTCTGAATCTCCAGCAACCAAATATTGGTCTTTGGAAGGTTTGATGGTGCCCATCATCACCAACTTATCTTGCTCCTGTGTGAGCGATTCCATGAACTCTGCAAGCTTAGGCATCTTCCAGGCTCGAGTTGTCAACTTGGTGGCATGGAAAGTCGAAAAAACACTAAATAGTCAGGACCAATCTTAGAGAGTATGGCCAAAACTAGTTGCTCTTCCTTCTTTTTGATCCCACACTGTTTCAACTGCAAAACAAGGGCCTTAAACTTGGAAAAGTAGAGTTGTAATGACTCAAAGATACTGGGACTCAAGGAGATCAGCTCATTCTCAATTTGATGTCCTATCATCTCATCTGTATTTCCAAAAATATCTTATAGCTTCTCCCACACTTCATTAGGTGATGTCAATCCATCAAGATGGAAGAGGAGGTCTCCTGAAATGCTCAGACACAAAAGACCATAGGCCTCATCCCTCCTATTGTGCCATTTAATTTTCTCTGCAGCTGCATTGGGCTCTCCCTCTATTTCCATAGTCACCCCGTAGAGACATTTCTCTCTCAACAATATCTCTATATCAGCTTTCCACTCAAAGAAATTGAATGGAGTCAAGATGATCTTCTGAGATTGGTCCATAGCTCAGAAACTGTGCCCTCCAGTCAGCAGAATGTGCTCCCAGTCAAGATTTCAAACCTATAATAGCAATAAGAAAGGAGATAAATATATCTACAAAGGCTCTGATACCATGTGTAAATTGAACCTAAGAGATAGAACAATTACACTCACAAAATTGCTAATCAAACATGCAAAATTCACACCAAAGGAGACTGAAATTGGAGCATAACACTGATCTGTATTAAATAAGTGTACAATAGCCAACCTTATGAAGTACTAGGATGTAGAAAAATATATTTACATGAGATATTTGAATGCATAAGGATTCCATTCGAAATGGTCAAAAAGTAGGCTTACTAAATCTAGTCAAACCCCCCATAGGTGCATAAAGTAGTTTCCAAATATACCAATTAACTCACAAATTCGCTAATTCAAGTAGGAAAGATAAGAAGGGATGGAAAGAAAACTCATACATACTTTTATTAGGAGAAAAGGAGGGAGGATTATGTGGGAAAAAAACAAGTCAGCTACACCTAGTCTAGCTTTTCCTTTTGCCTTAAATCTCAATAAAACAAGCAGCCTTTCAGAAAAAGTAGATATGCGCTTTGAAGGATCTAGAATAAATTAGACATGCTAAATTGGGTTTCTAAGATGTTTCCCAAGTGCTCCATGACTCAGTTTTAGCATGTGTTGACTTCTAGGACTTGTAGAAGGCAACTAGCATAGAGTGGAATCTAGGAAACTAGGTAATAAGACAAAAATAATTAAATTTAATGTCTAAGGTAGGTAATTATGGGTTTATTAATATAAAAAATAGGTGGTCAAGAAAAATATAGATACAAGTGTGAACAAAATCACCTCATGAACTAGCTCCAAGGAACACAAAGGGGGATATTCAAAGCTGCCCCATCATATGAAGAGACAAATTAACATTTTTGTTGGTGAGTATATTTCATGATCCTTGAATGTATATTTTTTAGTTTATATCCTGTTGTTTTTTACAATCTCATGGATTTTTAAGGAAAATCCATACTATGATCGCACAGAGACAAAACTAATAAGATGTGTTGTAGTGCAAGTAAATGGAGATTTAGTTGTGTGACCTTTTATTTTGACTATTATTTGGAATTTTTTGAATCATGCTATGTTCTGCATATGATAAGGATGTATTTGGTAGGATACATTCTATATGATGATGACACACACATTAGTGCAAGATTATCTAAATTTTCACATGGATGTGAAATTCTATCATTAACAGATGACCCCTGATGTATGAGGTTCACAGGATACTATATCCTAATAATTCATCATCGTTTCCTTTATCGTCTATTGTTATTGTAATTCCTAAAGCATGTATGGATGGAATTTTCCTCCCATGGGGGAATATTTCTAGTGGTGTCCAATGAAGTTGTAATAAATAATGATGTTTTATACAAACGAGGTAGTGATACCCATGCTCGTGAAAAATATGTGAAGATGACTACAATAAGAGGAGACGCATGATATTTTTGATACATGGATGAAGGTGGATTCAATCCATGTAATAGTATATGAACCTATAAATTATGTTACTAGCATCGAAGAAGTGGAACTATTGAATATCATGAGAAGCTCGGGTGGGGGACGAGAATACTAGTGAAGTTTTTGGGTGGGGAACCTCAGCGTCCTAGATGTTGCTATGATGATTTGTAAATTTGAACATTGATACCTTTGAAACGTATGGCATGCCCTGATGTAATAGATGTTTGATGTTGATCATAGGGGAAACCACTGAGTTAGGGAGCACTAATGACTCTCCCTACTTAATTTGAGGTGATCCATTATATTGATAAAAAGGGACCCCAGGGTACCACTATAACTACTACAACTCTCATAATAGGGTAATTCGATGTCGATGAGAACTAGAGTACATGATAATATGAGGTTCTTATATTGAGAACCAATATCATATCGTTACCAACTATAAGGCCAACAAACCTGACACAAGAATGGTTCATAAGCATGGGACTCATACATTATTTTTATCGATGTAAATGTGGGGAGTAACTATAAAAAACATTCAACAAAATATAGGTACAGAGTGTACTAGAGGGATAAAAACTACAGATGAAAGGATTTGTTGGAGCCACAATACTAAGGGTAATGGTGACTAAAAAAACTAATGATGTTGGGAATATAGAGACTCAACTACATTCATCAAAGGAAACCTGGGGTAGCCTCCAAAAGAATCAAAGGTTCCCACATTTTTTATAGATTCAATGCTACATAGAAAATATTCTTATGGATTGGGGTCGACCACAACAGACGTAGTGACACCAAAAATCAACTTTACTCTCAAATATGCCATATAAATGTAAAATGTTAATAACAAAAGGAGAGGGAATGTACCTCATCCAAACATTTGAAGAAGACCACCATTGATATTTTTTTCCAATGCTTGCCACCTATAGCTTATCCTCAACAACAAATAGATCCAAGCATAATATATATATATATATATATATATATATATATATATATATGAAATTTCAGAATCTAATCTAGCATAATCCATTCAACATGAATAAAGAAAATACACCCATGGAAATTAAGACAAACATTTGCATATGAATTTGGATGAGAAAAAGAGTATTTCTATTGACATAAATAACAAAATTACATAGTGATAACCTCTATTGGAAACTGATTGGAACCAAGAAATTAAATTCCTCCACCTAGTCCTCCACCACTTCAATCCTCCATGCAAAGGAAAGATCATGAGTACAAGTAATTTGGTTTCTCCTTGAAAAGATAAAGAGAGCTTGGGAGATGAACATCAATGGTTCAATAGAAAAAGGACCAAGGGATGCAGAATCAAGGAAATGTCAATGGGGAAAAATATTGTTATAGTTTCCTCACTATCAAAATTCCTCCTCCTCCAACGCTACATAATGGCTTAATATATATCCCTAAAATGGGAGATGGAGGGTAGAATCGAAATATTTTCCAGCATATGGAAGATCAAGGATTGTAACTACCATGACGTAGCATGGAAAACAAGAATTTTTTTCATTTTGAATGCAAAACCCAATGTACATGGGTGGTAATGGATCAAGCTGCATGTACATAGGTTGTACAACTGGTGACCCACATGTATCAACAAAAATGTGTTTTTAAAATTTCCATTGAGAATTACAGATACATTAAGCAAGGGGGATGTAATGAGTTTGCATAGGGATATGGCAGGCCATTAAGGCATTATGCATAAGGTGTGGAAAACCATTCTACAAAATTCAGGAACTATTTTTACATAACGAATAATTGGTGGGGTACCCATGGTTTTGAATGTGTTAGGGGACCAATTTGATGATGGGTGGGGTTCCTGCAGTTTTGTGTGAGTTGGTGAATCATTTTGATGATGGACAAAGTTCCCACATTTTTTAGTGGGTTGGGGAACTTTTACCATGATCATGTGAAGGTTGTTTGCAAACATGAATATGGGTGCCCCATGAATCAATGTCATGCAGATTGTTCTTGCAAGAATAACTGAATAGAATTGGTTTCTTCAAAGGGTGGGGGCCCCACTGTTCTCTTTGTGACGGCGATGATATTAGGAATATTGTAGGTGAAATATTAATCATAGAGGTATGAGTTGTTAACTGTGATTCTTAATTGTAACATGTGTCAAGGAATATGATGGCATTAATTATTGGAGATGGAATATTAAATATGAAACTATAAAAGAATGAAATATGGCTTGGTTGTTTCAATCTTGATCAAATTCCTTGGACTAGTTGTGGTTTGACATCATGGGTGCCAAATTAGGACATGGGTTTTAATTGTGCATGTTAACCCAAAAAATCCCTCAAGAAGCTCTACATGACCTACACCACCCAAAAACATCTATGTACAACCCTCATTTGACCCCCACACCCTAAAAAAGGCTCAAAAATATAAAAAGGGCTTAAAAACCCCTAAAAAGAGCCAAAATAGCTCTCCTAGGGCCTAAAGCCTCAAAAAAGGGGCTAAAACCCCTCAAAAGAGCTAAATATTGGGTGAAAGGGGCTAAAGCCCCGACCAGGGGCTTCAAACCCTAAAAATCTCAAGAAAAAGTATAAATAGAGGGGTGGAGGTCACTCTTAAATGACTCCTTCACTCCCTATCATTATGCTTCCTGTGTGAGTGCCTTGAGACCATTTTCCTCTCAAGCCATTCACCCTCCCTCTCCTCCATTCCTCCATTGAGCCATAGCTCCCCATTCCTAAGAGAGGTGCTCTTCCAAGCTAGGGCATGGTGGCCCATTCCAAACAGAACGTATATTTTTTTTGTTTTATGTCTTTGCTTTGGTAGATTGTAGTTTTTCTAACATTATTTGTTTGTAGGTTCATTGCTTAACATGTTATTGTAGGTTTTCATTGATTGTTTGCAGGTATTTTGGTTTTCTAACAGCTATATGCAGGGTCTCAAAGCTTAACCCTAACCTTGTGTGCAGAGGGGTTCTATTTCATTTCCTTTATGTTTTTATTTGCATTTTCATAGGAACCCTACCATTCCGTCCTATAGATGGAAGGAAGTCGTTCCTGCCTGTAGCAAGGGTGAAATCCCTACTATATATTTGGAAACCATACCAGGTCGATCCCACAGGATCCCTGGGTTTTATTTTTGCAGTTTATTTTTATTTTCCCTAATTTAAATTTCTCTCAAATCTAGCTTAGATCTCTGTTTTTTGAATTTTTAGTTACTGTCGAGCCTCCTCAAGGCCATCCTAAGCCCATTTGGCCACAATACACATTACTGTTGACCGGATCTCACCCAAGATAAAAAAAAAATACCTTTTAGAGTAGGTCACTCTTATCGGGATGAAATGTGTGACCAGGTTGCTCATTCAGGCCTGAAAGGTGCAACCAGGTAGCTCATTTTGTCCCGAAAGGTGTGACCCCATCCCAGAAGCCATCTCACTTCTATCTACAGTTTATAAGCGACCCCCTCGCCTGTTTTGGGGAAAATTTGGCAACCCTCTCACCACATTTTCCCCGAAAAGAGCTATATGTCTCTTAGATTCTGATTTTTAAAAAATTAAGGACTGTTAGTGCGGCTCAGCCACCTCTGTCCATCAAATCTGTTTCTATTTATTTTCAGTATTTGTTCATTTTATTACAGCATCTGTAAATCAATGGTAAATGATATGGTTAATGGATTAATGAATCTGATCAAAGCTTGATTAAAAATTACTGTAATTAAAATCAACATCTTTCCTAGCCCTTCCTCCTCTACCCAATCATCACCCTTCGGGGAATTCTGGGATACGACGAAGGGTGAAGCTCGTATAGTAATAGGCACTTCACTTGGAATTTTTCAAAACCAGTAAAAAAGGGTGAGTTGGAAGGTAGAGGGGGTAGTAGGCCCAGGGGGCCTCACGACGCTCAGCGTCCTCCCTGTTGACTGACCTTGCATCCAGAGGGTGACCTGTCGATCTACCGATGGGATTAGTCCCATTGTGTCGAGAGCCCAACGCCCTTTCTGGGTTGAAGAGAAATATAGGTGTAAGGCAGTCACCTAGTCAAGCTATCATAGTTCAGATTCACAAATGGTACATGTTTAAATTTTTTATTATCATTTACTAATTTCATCAACAATGTTATGAACTCTGTGAAATATTCATAAACCATTTAAGAAGCCACTAAGTATAATATAAAGACAAAAGACATACACACAAACCATACCATATAAAACAACCAAACTCAATTAATGACACTGAGTGAGCCATTAAAATTTATAATTTACACTAGGTCAAACATCTGCAGTATTTGAGTACATAAGTCCCTGACTACCTTAATCCTGGGAAGTACTTGGGATCGTCCCAAAAACTCATTGTGAGGAGTATCATGGGAACCCCAAAGTAGCTGTTCATGGAGAGGAATTGCCAAGCGAAACAGGAAATGACCCCCACCAATTGACTAGCACTCCCGTGAGGAAAAATCCAAGCGTTGTCTTCTGGAAGTCTTGGTGGCAAAGTGACCACCTAAATCCAATAGGAAGCCATTAAAACCAGGGTCCAAAAATCATTACCATATTTCACCATTTTGACATACAAATCAGACACGATTGATCCCCCACATTCTTCCTCATGCTTGAGAGGCAACCCACCACAGTTTAAGTCCTTGAACCAACACCATCGAGACCATTTTCAATGACCCTCTACACCATCAAAAGGCCATACAGCCTCTGATTCATACTCAGAATCATATCAATTTGAGCCAGACCTACATACTGCACCATCTAGCCCCATGGTTGGTGCAAACCTGGATCCATTTTCTGGCTTAGTGATTGGTACTGGACCCACGTCCATACCCCACAACACCACCAACACCCCTAATGGTGGCCCTATCATGGTCATGCAAACCATAATAAGTCAACTACCTCCACCCACACTGACCACTCAAACTGTCCCACCTATCATGCATGGGGGCAGTGGCCCTTCCATCTACACTGCCCCGCCTATCATACATGGGGGAAGTGGCCCTTCCACTCACAAATTTCTAGTTACCACACTTGGGGGAAGTGGCCCATCCACAACTGTGCCAAAAGTACCCCCAGTTATGCAGGTGCATCATGTCCTTGCAAACCCCACCACCATTGCTACCCCATCTCACATCAACCTTGGGTCAAACCCTCCTTTCATGGCATGCCTTAACCTACCTAACTTGGCTGGGTTAACAAATGACCCTATCCGCCATCAAACGTTTTGGCCTCCCATGCCAACCAAACTCCCCTCAAACATTCCCAAGTTTTAAGGGAAGGCAGGGGAGTGCGCCCAAAACCATATCATGATGTTTCACCTATGGTGCTCATCAAATAGCATCGTAGATGATTCGATCATACTCAGATTGTTCCAATGCACCCTCACAGGTGCTGCAGCTAAGTGGTACATTGAGATACCACAAGCTAAGTACCCAGATTTCAACTCTTTGCCTTTCATGTTCCTGTAGTATTTCCAACTCCTCGTTAGATACGACGAAGGGGTGGATATCTTGCTATCTTGCCGCTAGAATACTGCGACCCATATAATCGACCACATCCATGAGTGGCGATGACAGCGTAGTTTGTGCAAGATTCAACTTAATGATAGGATATTCCTGGATTGGTTCCTAAAAACTTTGCTACCACCTATAGCAAAGAACGTCGCATCTGAATGTCTCCAATCCGAAGAGGAGTCCATCATGAAAGCCTAGCAATTTGATCTAATCTATGCACAGACTGGATACCTTTACACTGTCATTCCAGATGCTCCCCATGAAGGCACCTCCTATCGGGATGCACTAGGGGCATCCCATGTCACAGATGGCATCATAGGTTATGCCCCCCACCAACCACAGCACCATATGACACCACCTACAATACCACCACAATCAAGCAACACCCCCAGTGTTTCCTACCAAAACCAAACTCTGGACTATGTAAGAATGATGTCCCTGTTCGTAGCCATAACTTCTTATGCACAACTAGCACCACTGCAATAGGCCCAAGCATTAGCTTGGATGGCACAACAATATGCGAGACAAATTCTCACATTTGTGGCACCTGCACCCACCCAAGTTTACTATGCACCACCAATGCAAGTCGTTCAATCCCCGCCCCTACTCCGCCAGCACCTTTAGGATAGGTGTTTGCATAGCAAAAACATCCTAACCAACCAGCCCCCAATAACCAACAAGGGCAGGCTAGAAATAACTGAGTCCAGAACCAAGGCAATAATCAACCGCAGGGAGGTGGTCAACAACCAAACCCTCCCAATAATGCTAGGGAAAACCGACCAGCCCAAAATCCTCAGCAACCAAACACACTTAGACGCAATGCTCTATTGCACATAAACCAGCCATGCAAGTTATGTGAGTTCTATGGGCACTATACACACGAATTCCCCTTCATGAGTCATGCCAAGCAAGCCATTCACAATGAGGTTCAGCATGCTACCAATACGGTAGCCCAAGCTCAACCCAACCCAACACCACCAGGGCCTCCACCCATGGTCCTCCAAAACCCATTACTAGTCCAAGGACTGGTAGCAACTGCACCCGCTCCCTAGCCCAATCCGAAATCCCTGGGGGCACCTCCGATAGCAGGAATAGTTGTTCACCACCTGCTAGCCATGACAAATGAAGAGGTCAATTTACAGACCAGATGAAAACAATATGGAACCAACACCGAAACCCCTAACATAGAAGCAACATCCACATCAAACACTGCCAATGTTTCTCTTCACCTTCTCCTCCCCCCCGCACAGGCCCGTGTCTCCCCTTCAAGCACCTTGCCAACAACACTATTGCAAGGGCGGCATTTAACTATAGTATCATCAATGACTTGGCCCAATCACCTATGACCATGTTGGCTCTTGAAGTACTCAAAACGTTCCCAACACAGCGAAAATCCTTGCTACTAGCTACCCTTTGTGCCATAGACACCTCCGACTCCATACTAATCACACTTGATTTGGATCAAGGAGAACCAAGAATGCCATCGACCATCGACTTCCAGATCCCGGTGTC
This sequence comes from Pseudotsuga menziesii, assembly GCA_001517045.1. Classification (NCBI taxonomy): domain Eukaryota; kingdom Viridiplantae; phylum Streptophyta; class Pinopsida; order Pinales; family Pinaceae; genus Pseudotsuga; species Pseudotsuga menziesii. The sequence continues at coordinate 469,397 of LPNX010770737.1, forward strand.
AATTCAGAATTTGGTTGTGCACCGATGCATCATTTATGAGGGGCCATCCACTTGCGTCATGTCAACCTTGGTTTGGTAGAAACTCGGGTCCCCCATCTTGTAGCCATCCACCACCACGTTGTGTGCCTATGATGGCCATCCCACCAAATCCCAAGGCATCCTCCCACACGTCCCCATCTCTTTAGGTAGGAAGTGTAGAAATTCAGGCCTGCAGTAGATTAATTTCACCCACAACAATTAACAATTGATCATGCAAAATTATCAACAATGGAGACTGAATATGGAGCTGTAACACAAAATTATATTAACTGAGTGTACAATAGCCAACCTTGTAATAACATAGGCTTCTGAATATATAGAATACATGAGCAAATCGAATGCATAAGGAAGCATCCAAATCTAGCATAAAGCAGGCTTACCCAAAATAGGCAAATCCCCCATAGGTGTAAAAAGCTGATCCCAAATCTATCAAGGACCCCACAAATTAGCAAGGGCGCATGGGAAAGCTAAAGAGTGGTCAAATTTCAGCTCATACATGCTTTTACATGGAGGAAAGAGTGGAGGAGGAAGAGGCAACAAAGATGATTCACCTCACCTAGTCTTGCTTTCCTATGTGCCTTAAAACACTGAAAAAGCAGGCAATAAAGCAGAAAAAGCAGAAGGGCGCCTAGGAGGCCAAGAATAAAGCATATTTGATTCCTAGGACTTTTCCAAGTGCTCCATGAGTCAATAATGGCAAGTTTTACCTCTATGGATAGGCAATTAGCAACTTGCACATGGTGGGACTCATGGACTAGGCAAATAAGACAAAATAAATGAATTAATGTCTAAGTGGGTAAATAATATGGGTTGATTATTCTAACACCCCCCCTTAAGCCTGAATTTATGAGTAATAAATCAAAATATAGGGCCTAGCAACAAGTCTTAGTCACCCTTTTACATACTGCAAGTCCATATGAAACAAGGAAAGAGGCAAAACCAACTTGGGAAAATCCTCCCTTAAACATGGACTGTAAAACAAAATTGTAGAATATTGTCTCCACTCATGCTTTAACAGCATGATCAGCAATCCCCAACAGTGATTTGAGATTGCTGAAGGTCTTCTCACAAAATGATTTTGTGAAGATGTCAGCTACTTGTTCTGAAGAAGAACAGAAGAGTAGGTGAATGGTGCCATCATGCACAAGCTCTCTGATGTAGTGCATGTGAATCTCAATGTGTCTGGTTCTCTGCTTCTGAACTGGATCCTTGCATATTTTAATGGTACTCTGGTTATCACAGTAGATGGTAGTTGAGTACTCAGGTTCGAAACCACACTCTCCAAGTAAACCCTGCAACCATAAACACTGAGTTGCTGC
>LPNX010770737.1:474023-502606 GCA_001517045.1 Pseudotsuga menziesii
AAGCAGAAAAAGTAGAAGGGCACCTAGGAGGCTAGGAATAAAGCAGATTTTATTTCTAGGACTTTCCCAAGCTCTCCATGAGTCAATAATGGCAAGTTTGACCTCTATGGATAGGCAATTAGCAACTTGCACATGGTGGGACTCATGGACTAGGCAAATAAGACAAAATAAATGAATTAATGTCTAAGTGGGTAAATACTATGGGTTGATTATTCTAACAGGAAGACCTTCCTAATTGACATAGAAGTCATCAACGCTTAGTTAGACTAAAACTTTCTTCTAGGATGTAGCTATATGTACACAATGCGAGCTGTGGCATCTACCGTCTTCCACCAAATGATGTTCCCTCATGATGGGAAAATCGTGATTGTCGACCAGTTAACTTACCATGATCCACAAGCACCAATATCACTAGCTAACATTATTCCCACTATCGACACCACAGTTGAGTCCAGCACCACCCCCATCATCTTAAATGTAGGCCTAGGGTTGTTCGCCGACACCTCTATGACGGCTTCCTTCCCCTTAGTATCACCACCATATCCACCAAGTGATACTACATATTTGTGCATGCTTTCATCCATCACTACTGCACTACAACCCCACCCACAGCCACAACCCCATCCACAGTTGCAATACCATCAGCAGTCACAACCCCATCCGCAGTCGCAGCATCATCAGCAGCCATAGCATCATCAGTAGCTACAACATCATTCACAGCCACAAAATTATGCACAACCGCCACCACAACCTCATCCCCACATGCAACCATTAGGGATTTATCTGGGCTCCTCTCCAATCCACATAATTCCCTTCCTCTTTCCCCCACCTCATGTCATGAGTAAGCCAGTAATGGCTACCTTAAACTTACCCAATTTCACATTGGGGAGTCCCGTGTGGTACCTTGATCCACCCTCCCAACCACCAATATCCCAGGTAGTCTTAACCCCTATGCAACCCATTATGGTCGAATCTCATCCTCCACCCAGTCCGCAAAAACAACCACCACACCCACACCGGCACCGCCCCACCCAAAAAGGGCTAGGGAAAAAAACATGAAATCTACTACTGAACCTCGACAGATCCCTCCTTGTGCCGTCTACGAAGAACAGGGCCACCCAACTCAAAACTTCCCTGAGATTCCCATAATCCACATGCATTTGGATGTGATGGATACAACAGAAAACCTCCCCATGGTTGAACTCCCAAGCAGGCCAATAGTGAGAAACAAGTCGTTGAGAACAAACCATGCTTGTACCTTTTGTGGATTGTATGGACACTATTCTCACCACTGCCAGGACTTGGCCAAGTTTCAAGCTGCCCTTAGCCAACTTTAGAAACATTCCCTTGAATCTAAAGTCACTGCCATTGAGGAGATCCACCCTTTGGATTCTTCCTCAACCACCACAACCATTTACATGATCTCTAGCTCAAGTAGTCCGTCCATCTCCTTGCCCATGGAAGATCCACCTGATCTATCCTGACGCCACTCTTAGGATGATGGAGAGATCTATAAAACCACCACTTGTTTTACCCCATTCCCTTTCAACCATGGTGTGGAATTGGTTCTTCCCATTGAAGACTAGATTTCGTCACCCCGCCTTTCCAATGAAATTTGTCTGGGAAAGGGAGCACATCTCTTTGCTAACTCAAATAGTCAGCTCTTGAAGAATCCCCATAATGGGCTCCACCTCAAGAGATATTATGCCTAATACCACCACCATGAGTCACTTATAGCATATATTTTGTTTTTTGTTTTACAATGTTTTTACGACAAATAAGAACCCCCCCCCATTTAGGGGAAACACCATTAGCTACTAGTTCAAAGTCACTTAGAGACTGATTAAGACACCCCTCACACCTCCGGGATCAAATTTATATATTCTAATGACACCATCGTCTCACGTTTAACAAGAAATTTTTAGGACCACTTCCCAGAAGTTACCTCGGTTTATGACCCACATCATTGTGATGTAAGTGTCTCCAAACCTGTACTTGCTTTACACTTACCTACCAGCAATCATGCGGGTTCCCGAGCCACCGCCTAGAAGCCACATCATTTTATTTTAGCATATAGCTATCTAATTCATCCACCTCACCTTATGCGGGTCCCCAGACCATCGTCTAGAGGATGGATCATTTCCTTTGTATGCATTTGGAATATAACTTCCACTGGACTTGCAGTCACATCACATATAGTCAAGTTCATCCACCACAACTCACACACAACTCTCATAACCTATGTCCGAGAGCCACCTCGGTTTGCATGCCTCTGCCACACTGATTCATGTGCCTCTGCTGCGATCTATCCTGTGCATGTATTGGTATGTTCAAGAGCCACCTGCTCCATCCATACTGTACGAATGACCTTTGGACCACTGTCCCCTGTCCTGACATGGGCCACCACTTGTGCCACCTTAATTGGTTGACCATACCAGAGTTTCTTTTAAGCTCTTTTTTGACTCCTAAAAGAATTAAAAGACTATTGAGCACAGTTGCTTCCTTTCCTGCTTGTTAAAGTATAGGAAAGGGAGTCTACATCGTCTCGTTTATCTCCTTTTGTGAACCATGTAAACTACCATATGAAAAGGACCACCTTAGCATACTCAATCCAAGACCGTTTCCCTCTGCATCCTTTTATGCTTTCTTAGGCAGAGGGGCCAAACTCTACGAAAAACCTCACCATGGGTTGTCGTTAAGCTCTTTTCCAACCTTCTCATTAAGAAAATATTGCTGAGCAAACTTGGTTTTGTTCATGCTCATAAAAATATCTGAATGTCCGTCCAGTCAGTATAGGTTTAACCTTTTTCGACCTGATTGGTCTACTAATGATAAAGAAGTCTCTCATCCCCTATAGGATGGGAAAGCTCTCTTGTGTATACTTTTATCCTTTTTCGGGCACAAGAGACTACCAATGAAAGAGCCCCCACTGGAGTCTTCTTCATGCTTTCAAACTCTCTAAAATTGAAAGAACCATCGAGCATTTACTTTCTCGGGCTCGCCAAAAATCCATGATATCGTACCACAACGGTGTCTCTAGACACCACCTAACAGATAACAGTTTGGAAGCATTCCTAGTTTGGGTCACCTTTGTTTAGAGTACTCTGCAATGTGTCTTCCTTGGATCCCATCAATACCAAAATTCTATCTCCTCCAAGTATTTCCCATATGCAGTTACATTCCTGGTATTACAGGTATGATCCCTTTCCCATGAGTCAGTTTCATTTACTTCCTGGTCCACCTTGCCGTCATATTCTGAGCAAAGGAAGTTTGATTCCACCATGATTCCTTTCCCTTGTTCAACTCCTGTTCCCCCCCATTCAGTGGGTCAGTCCTCAGATTGCCTCACATCTTTCAGTTATCTCCCTCGCACTTCTGGTCAAGGAAACACCATCGCCTTGGCCAATTGTAGGTCTCCCTCTGTCAACAACAACACACATATTCCAGAGGATAGACCCAGAATTCCCTCTATCTCGGTTTCATTAACCTCATTGATGAGTTCCTTGGACCACTTGAGAGGAGTCCTTAATGCCTCTCGATATGGTTGTGTCTCACATGATCGACTCCAGCTACATCATCGTATCGTTGAGATTCGTACATGGTATTGGTCCGTACAGTATTTGGTAGAAGACCCCAAACATCACCTAAATCTAAAACATTGATGAGTCTATTGAGGGACCCAAATAGGTTCATGTCCCTTGTGATTTCTGGGTTGCGTTGGAGATAGTGTTTAGAAGCCCCAGCAGTGCTTCTATATAGATTCGTGATTGATGCAGCGCAATGACTCTCTGTTAGCAAGTCCCCACGGTTATGTACCGTCCCAGATTTAGTAGGTCATCAATTATGAAGATATAGCATTCCATGAGAATTCCATGGGTCCAATGTATCAGTTCTTCATATCAGTATTTTACTTAGCCTCTAATCGAGGAAACCATTATGTAACACTAGTTGTACATGATCGGCTCTTGTATTATAGAGCTTAGATCACATTATTCTTTTGATATGATCGTTACAAGCATGGGGATGCCCACCTCATCCATATAAATGTCACACATTATTTGTATCTCACCCATTGATGGGAACCATATTAATACAAAAACCAAAAGCCACCATGCCCCATCCTAGGAAGCACCACCTCTCCCCAGAAAATCTTATGATGTACGTCAGCCATACGATGAGCTCCTTCCCTCACACATTAGGGGACAATCTATCAATCCAAAAAATCCATCAATAAGTTCTACATGACCTACACCACCCAAAAACATATGCGTATGACCCTCATTTGACCCCCACACCCTCAAAAAGGCCCAAAAATATTAAAAAAGGGCTTAAAAACCCCTAAAAAGAGCCAAAAATAGCTCTCATAGGGGCTAAAACCTCCAAAAAAGGGGTTAAAACCCCCGAAGGAGCTAAATATTCAGAGAAAGGGGATAAAATCCCAAAAAAGGGGCTAAAGCCCCAACCAAGGGCTTAAAACCCTAAAAATCTCAAGAAAAAGTATAAATAGAGGGGTGGGGGTCACTCTCAAATGACTCCTTCACTCCCTATCATTATGTTGCCCATGTGAATGCCTTGAGACCATTTTCCTCTCAAGCCATTCACCCTCCCTCTCCTCCATTCCTCCATTGAGCCATATCTCCCCATTCCTAAGAGAGGTGTTCTCCCAAGCTAGGGCATGGTGGCCCATTCCAACCAGAAGGTATATTTGTTTTGTTTTATGTCTTTGTTTTGGTAGATTGTAGTTTTTCTAACAATATTTGTTTGCAGGTTCATTGCTTAACAGGTTATTGTAGGTTTTCATTGATTGTTTGCAAGTATTTTGGTTTTCTAACAGTTGTATGCATGGTCTCGGAGCTTAACCCTAACCTTGTGTGCAGAGGGGTTCTATTTCATTTCCTTTCTATTTTTATTTGCATTCTCACAGGAACCCTACCCTTCCATCCTATAGACAGAAGGAAGTCATTCCTGCCTGTAGCAAGGGCGAAAGCCCTACTACAGTGCATGCTCCCATGGAGGAAATATGTTATTATGAGTGACGATTTTGATGGCACATCATTACTTGGGATAAGGATCCTATGGTTATCAGTGGGAATACTAGTAAATACAATGTAAACATAGGGTAAATGTTTCCTATTTTCTAGTTTAAGTATGATACATGCGATGCAATTCTTGTTCCATTGTTTAGCATTTTAGTATCATGATTTAATGGTCATTAGCCTGGATACATGATGCATATATCCAATCATAATAGATACCATGAAGAATTTATTGACAATGCAGAAATAATCACTAGGAAATTAGCACACCTGAGGAGGGCACATAAAAATTGGTGTTGGATTAAACTTGTAAGGGGTATAAGATAGTTCCACCTCTCTGATGATGGAGCCCTCCCTTTGTTGGAATATATAGATATATCTAATATGTAATATACTTGTTTGTGTTCGATAGCAATCCAACACTTAAATGGAAATCCCCTAGTGTCTAAGAAACATGCAATGCATGTGGTGGAGTTTGTTCATTGTCTGAGGACAATGCATCGTCATTAGTGAGTAGACCAACTAGTGGGCATACATTATCGATCGTATCTATAAAAGGGGGAATTATTTACTCTATGGGTAATCCTTGTGGGAATACTCTAAGGTGGATAAGTTGATCCTGTAGATTCATATGTTCGAGGTTTACTTCTCATTTAATGCATAATATGGGGCACTGAATCAATTAGTGGGAAATGTCAGCACATGCTCAATATGGGCATGTGATCCTGTCACAGATAGGATCATATGATGAAGTTAATGGTGAGGTAGTGTGATACATTATGACTGTGTTAATATGGTTTGGAATCATATGAGTATGTTTGCAAAAGATGCAAATCCATCATGTTTTGCTTGTGGCATTAGATGTGTAAGTTGTGATCCTTTGGATGTAGGGATCTAAGTGGTGGGTATCATCGTGATATTCATTTCGAAAGGAGGTGAGACTAGAATTTTTGCCAATGTAGTGAAATTATTTATGGAATATGTTTCTTGCTATTGAGATGAATGACTCTCAATCATAGGGTGGGTGACGTGGATAGTCGAAAGGGAATCTTGAAATCAAGGAAGGTTGGGACAATGGAGTGTACATTTCCTAAGTAAAAGCAAATTGAACACACATGATTGGTTCATAATGACTTGGACTTAGTTGGTGTATTAGGAACAAATGAGGATGAAGGTGTTCCCCATGGTATAGTATGTGTCACATGCGTCACATTGACAGTGGTATTAAGGAAATGCATAAGGTCCAGTAGGTGGGGCACAGGTTGGTCACATGGCCTTGTTTCCTACATTGGCCCATGGTGGGGTAACCCTTGTTGTAGGAGCACTAGTTTTCATTACTGGGGAGTTTGACCTAGGTTGATTGATGGCCCTTGATTTAGGCTTCGCAACAATCGATGGTGGTTCAAGAAGAGGGTTGGTCATGATGATGGATTTTGACTTGGGTTGCTTTATGCCCCATTTGTTGGGTTTAGTGATAGTCGGTGGGGGTTTGGTGATAGGTGTTGCAGGATCAGTGTGAGGGCTAAATGACATCATTGTTCTAATTCGAACAAATTCATAGTGGGACACTAGTTTTGAAGTCGTCTCTAGGTGCGGTGTCATAAAGTACCATACAAGTATTCCTAAATTAATCCTAGGGAGAGTTAGAAGAGCCATGACTGGCATCCCTTGCACACCCATGAGGGGGTACAAGAATCATATCTGAAATATACGAGGCACAAATGGACTCAATTCCCATTCAATTCCATGTACCATGGGAGGGGTTGATGATGATGTATGAAACGAAAAAATCATTTTAGAAACGAGAAAATCGTTCTTACACAAATACCAATGCAGATAACGCAAATAATCCATGAAAGAAAAAGTAATGTAATATATACGATTGATAAGATAAGTGATGATATTATAATGATACTAACATTTGTATAAATACCCATATTGGGTGCCTTTTTGTAAAGAGGAATAACCTTTCATGAAGGTGCCTCTTCATTAATTATTAGTTGATCATAATTATTTAATGTTATTAATGTTTAATTATTATATATATATATATATATATTGGTCATTACATTGCTTTCCCCTTGAGGTAAGCTTTGTCCTCAAATATTTATTGAATACAAGGCTAGTGTCTGATGTCTTGGTTGTAATGTCATATCTTGATCCTTTATTTTAGTACTTGCAACACTTAACTAAATGTGATGATACGAATTACGAATTCCATGAAACAAATGTTGCATCATCTATGATGTGGTCCATCAAAGATATACTTTCATCGAAGGTGATTGTTGATCATATTTTTTGATAAATATTCCCATTTTCTGTTGAGGTTGTATATTTTGTGTTCTTTCTCTTGTGAGTTTATAACTCTTTTATTTATGTCATTTTGACCCTATCATTGGTAAAAATTCTTTTTGTAATTTAGGTGTAGGCCAATATTTATTGTTTCTTTTTTTTTGTTGGATCGACCTCCTTTTGAACTGTGATGGGAAATGAATTTCTATATGTTTCTTCTTCCTCAACTAGAATTTGTTTTATGGATAGTCTGGATGCTTCATTCTAGATTTGAACTAATTTGTTCTCTAATAGGTTATTTTTATTTTGAATCTTCTCAAAGCTTTCATCTTGTGACTGTTTGTCCTCTTTTAACTTCTCAATTTGATCCTCTAGTTCTTGATTAACCTTCTTCAAGGAGGAATTTTCTTCGTCTTTTCCCAGTATTTTTTACTGGAGAGCTTGAATCTTCTCTTCTAAATTTTGACTGCATTGAACTTTATCTGTTTCCTTCTTGATTTGCAGAACTAATTTCTGATTATGATTTCTTAAACGAGAGATCTCTTCTTCTCATTCTTGTATGTCTTTTTCGAATTTATTTCTCGCAATTTCAAATTCCTTAGTTTGTTTGGTGGACCCCAGATACGATATTTCAATTTGGTATTTATTAAATCATTAAAATACTTCTCCTTGTCATTTTCAAATTGTAATTTTTTATTATTTTCCTTGTAGTATCCTAATTCGCTTTCTAGTTTATGTTATTGCAACTGTGAGTTACGTTGCTCATCTTTCATAGTAAAATATTTACCACATATTTGACAGGAGTGATTTCCATTCTTAAAATATATCAGATATTGGAATTCCATTTCGCAATAAGGACAATTCGCCCAAAATTTGGATTTATATATGGAATCCATAATTTCTCACTTTTTTTATCAATAAATACACAAATATGTTTCAATAACATATTTTTTCTTTTTCTTTTTCCAAAATAATAGGTTTTTGTATTAATAGAAATATTGTAACAATATCATTAATAACGAGAATATTATTATTATAATTTTTTTTAATCCACCTTTAATATAGGTGAGGTATTTTTTTTTAATATTATTTTTTTAAGTTGGAGCCTTGGTTATTTTCACCCGGTATAGTGTATTGATTTTAGAATTGGTAGGATGACTTCCTAAACGACGCATCTTCTTACTTCCATGCAATTTGGCTGATACTCTTTTGTAAATGTTTAAATAGAGGCTAATTTCGTGGCACCAAAACAACATCGAAATGGTGGATTCCTCTTCATATTTTCTGTCAAATGTTTTTCGAGTTATCTTCCTAATTGGGAGTTGATTGACACTTCTTATAAAATTATAATGCAGTGAGGGATGCATGGGTTTGTAGCTTCCCAGAGGAGAAAGGGTTGGATAGGGGAGGTGGGTAAATGAAGGCATGGTAGAGTGTGACGAATTTTGGACTGTGAGTGGTAGTTGTCGACTTGATTTGAGGACGAGGGATGTGGTGTAGAGAGGTCACGCGACGACTAGTTGATTGTGTAGTGGAAATGGGACAAAACAAAGTGGTGGGTGTTAAGTGAGAAACTCTGGATATTTTTTTTGCTAAGTGACTCGAGTAATGACATTAGTAGGGTTGTGCGTAGAGAGACGCAGGGAAAACATTAGTGGGGAGGAAAAGAGTTGGAAAATGGAGATGGAAGGCGGACGCAAAGTGTAGCGTATAAGTGGGTAACGGGAGGGTTGGTTAGCAGCAGTGGGTACACTACAACAAATCTTGGAATTAGCGTCCCATTTAGCGTCCCTTTTTAGTGTAATTTTTTTTTACATTGAGTGGTCAAACTAGACGCTAAATGGGACACATCATGGACAAAACTTAAAGCATCTCAAGAAACGTATTTTTTTGTTTCCTAGATAGCATCATTTATGACGTCCAAAATAGTGTCTCTTTTTTTACTTCCAGAATAGCGTCCAACTTTGTTTCCTAAACAATGTCAAGGTTTTCTTCCATAATAGCATCCAACTTTGCTTCCTAAACAACGTTGAGGTTTTCTTCCTAAATAATGTCCTATTTTTCTTCCTAGCGAGTGTCCGGTTTTGCTTCTTAAATAAGACCCCTATTAGCGCCATATTTGCATCCTTAATAGCACCATGTTAGCATCCAAATTAACATCCAATATTGCATCCATTTTGGCTACCACTTTAGCTTCCCATTTTGCACCATGTTTTACTTCCAAATATGTGCCAATTTTTGCTTCCAAATTTGCACCAGTTTTTGCTTCCTTTTTTGCATCGTGTTTTTCTACCAAAATGACTCCAAATATTTCTTCTATTGTTGCACCATATTTTGCTTCCTATGTAGCACCATGTTTTGCATCGAAAGTAACATCTTATTTTGCTACCATATCAACACCATGTTTGGCTTCATCATTAGTGCCACGTGTTGCATCATTTTTAATGCCTAGTTTCACATCTCTCATGTTTTGGTGACTAATTTAGTCGTTTTTAGTAATTTTATATACGAGTTTTGGTCATTTTGTTTGGTCACCTATCTCTTATTTTTTGCTTACTAATTTAGTTGTTTTCAACCGATATTATAATATCATTAGTGCATGGAGGAATCAAACCACCAACCTCCTGCTTGTAAGGAAAGCGCTCTTTCATTGAGCTAGAACCCTTTAAGAATTTGGGAACCTAACTTACAGAGTCCTCTATAATGGTAAAAATGATCAATACACAACTTTGAGTATCTAATGGTCGACAAAGGATGATAGATTGTATTATCCTCAACATGGGATTGATTATGTTCCTTTGTTCTTTGTATATCATTTTCTTATGATTGTAAAGTTTCTATTATTAAAGTACCAACATCTACAGCTTGTGAGGTAGTAGCATCACCTTTTTCCTGTGATCTGGTGGTATCCTAGGATTAATCTGATTGAGTGTCATCAACTGGTTAAGCCCTCTATAACTGATAAACAAAATTATTCTCAATTCCTAATTCTATTGTAGTGCCACTCATTCCTCTAAGTTGTTGACTATCATCAACCCAGCTACTCAAACTATTTATTGGTCGCCCACTTCGAAGTGTTCAGTAAATAGAGTCCAAATGGGACGGAGCTGAAGTACTTTCAATATTAGTCTATGCTACAACCCTATCATTCTCTGCAATCATAGACACATTACATTATATATGTCCTTAAATTATGGACTCTAAAGACTTTCGAATCCATAAATAACATGGTAATACTCAATCCAATCAAAACCCTGTGTGTTTTTTGAAGAATTTTCTGAACTAGATAACATTCTCCTTGGAAGGAGATTTAAATTTTAGATAGAGAGACCTAATAAGAATTTTGGAGTCCCATAATATTGTAGCTTTGCGAATGCTCTACTCTCACAATAATGATAGGCCTTGGAGTAAAGCTAATTCTTTTTCCATACTATTAGAATTGATGCCAATTCCCCATGCAAACTCAATGACTTGTTTTCCTTTGGGGTCAAAGACAAACCCCCTTCCCGCCAAAACACTTGACACCCTTGGTAAATCGAATTAGTTGCAAGCCCACAAAGTAGCAACTTCAGTAAGTAACATGCCCACCTAATTACAATTCTACTATGTAGTGAACCATCAGCTCAACTGATGGCAATTGTCAATGAGTTAAATGACAAATTATTGTACTTTTAATATAGGAACAAAATGCAACCAAACTATAGTTCGTTAGTATTTAAGAATCTGGAATTGTACTTGGATTGATAGAAAAGGATGTTCTGTAAATGTGTGGATAGCAATAGAGGTTTAAAAATTAAGACCAAGTGTTGTATAGTGACTTCCTAATGCTCTGTCAAACAATTAGTTTTTTATGAACACATATTATTATGCATATTATGTATCATTTATGAACAGGAATTATGTTGCCAAAGAACCTAAGATCTGACATATATTACATGTTCCTTCAATTTGGAGTTCCAGGTGACTTCAACAAGGTTGATGCTAATACCGTATGCAACCACCAAAGTGGCAAGGTCTCTCACATATCTTGAATTCAATAGGAACTTAAAAATCTCCATCATTCCCATCTTTGGTTTCCCCTGTAAAAAGTATGAGAGGTTGAGTTAAAGAACCTAAAATAACTTATGTTCTTAACATAGCACATTTAAAAAACAGCAAGAAATTAGAATATATATATACCTTCTTCTTACAAGCTTCTCCCTTAGGAATTGTAGGATAATCCACTACAAATTTATTTACCCACAAGTAGATTCCACATAATGTAAGCCCCAACAGCACCAAAATGTGCATCATTCTCTTCAAGGAGACTTCCCAACCATCCACACCAAGCCCAATATTCTTACGCATATGGGAGAAATACTTAACAGTTCTCCCCGAAAAAATCAAGGCTACATTGTCTCCTAGGCCAAACAGAGGGTAGAACTGCTTTGCTTCATCCACTATTGTAATATGCAAACAACCCCAAATAGCTCATCCCTTATATTGGTACAACTTGTATCCATTTTCATTTTCAATATAGACTTGTTTTAGATATAAATCCAAAAAACCAGCATAACCCATCCATAAAAATGAGTTGCAATTACTAAAATGCAACTCAAACTACAGGCCATAATAATCTTTCGAAATCTCTTTCTACTTTAAACAACTCTGATAAACTTACACCATCTTCTGCAATAAATCCATCCACAAAACAACTCATTCTATTTTTTTTGGAATATTTTTCAATTTTTTGAACAGAATCATATTAGTAGTTGCATTGAAATACTAGTGCCTTACAAAAATTGTACAATAAGCCCAATGCAAACTGATCTGCTTCATAAGATAAGGTGCATAGTTTATTACACTCACATATTCTACTGTATCATGCTATGTCTATATTTTTTACCTTAAAAACATTACAGTACAACAGTTCTGCTCTGATAATAAACCTAGTCTTTAAGAATACTAGTGTGTTTATACCACAACATTACTTCCAAAGTTTAATTTGTGTCAAATATTCACCACTGTAATGTGCATCGAACACCAATATGTTTATACTAACATGCATATCAAAGACGACAACCAAATCCACAAGTGAGTGCTTAAACAAATTCTTAATGAATCTCTCTCATCAATTTGATCAATCAATTCTTTATCAAACTCTCAACCCTTTCATTATCAGCATTGGACCAAAGAAATCCTTTTTAGACCATAGTTGAAAATGAATTTTTATTTAGAAAAGACTTTAAAGTGTTAATTAGGATCTAATTGGCCAAGATAATCGAAGACCCACCCTTCCAAAATGATCCTTATGAGTTGTGTTGATAGATGAAGGATCATCCCTAGAAAGATTTAGCCAAGGATTTACTAGGTGGTACCATTCATTTAGTTTCCTTCATAGTTCTTTAAGTGTTCATTTTATTTCAATTTTAAGTTATGACCATTTAAACTATAGGTTTTGTTTTAATCCACCATGATGTTTGGTAAACCAAAATCTATTGCGACAGCTAAACCGTCCTAGAGTGAAAGATTTCGTTCTCCCAAATAAATCCAAATATAAAATATTTTGAAACCCATAATTAAAAAGCAAGCTTTCAGAACTCTGCACTACATAAATCACTCTGAGTCTACACAGAAGAATGGATCTGATCACAGGTTCATCCACGCCATATAATTGAGTAATTATCTACCATCCTTCTAGGTCTAGGAATCCTTCCACTGAATAAGCATCAACTTGTATATTAGTCCAAACTCCATATCAACTAGGAATCAGTAATTGGCTAGAGTAAAATATTCATTATTTCATTTGTAATGCCTTTATAATTACATGGAAATGGCCGAATGGGATACATACATGAAATCTCTGGGAACTTCTTGTTGTAGTTCTATATTTGAGTGTGCATTAAGGTGGAAAATTATTGCAGAAAAAGGGTTGGATGGAATATTTTCCAAAGTCTCAGCTCAAGAAATGCCTAGAAAAGTAGAGACTAGCTCTTAGGTTATATTTATGTACGACATAACTTGTAGATTGAGTGAATATCATTCATTACAAGTCTCAAATATTTATTTGTGCCCCCAATCTATGCCAACCAAATCAAATAGAAAGGAACAGTGGACTACAACTTAGAGTCTTAGACTAAACTAAAATTCAAATATGTATGCTTTAGAAAATAATAGCTACATGCACATGCCTTAAGAATTGATATTCATAGGGAAAATGCATTTTGTTCAAATAGACCTTACATTTTACAAGATTATATGAGCATAGTATTTCATCTGATACTTAAAATATTATTATATTAGTCTTGACAATTTCTTTATCCTTTTTCTAAGATTGGATATATTTACGTGTTATATAAAGCTGAATTGACACTAATATAGGAAAATGCCCTTTTTCTTAAGAAATCATAATATCTTTCTAAATGGAGGCCAAGTCTTTTTTGTTTTGACTCTTGAGTGATTGTCACACAAGCTTCCTATACCATTGTCTTTAACTCAGTTCAAAAGGATGATATTTGTTCTTATCTATAAATTCAATTGTTTCCATCATTTATTGAATATGAACTTATGCACCAGCACTTTCCAATATCTGCGAGGAGAATGCTTATTATTATTTATTTCATGGACGTCTTGCTTTTTCCTGATAGAAAAGGGATTATTTCTTTCATGGACATTTCTTTTTTATGATAGAAAAGGGAGATTTTATGTACTTACAATATTGTCTCCTCCTGGAAAAATGTCTCTCAAGAAGCTTTACAATACTTGGAAAAAATATTGTAGTAACTTACCACCAGTAAAGCGTTTCCTAGAACTACAACAATGGCTATCAGGGCAGGACTGATGGTGGTGGTGGCGTAGTTGTGCTTGGTGGGTCCTTTAGTTATGGCTGCATCTAGTGGCTCTTTTTCTTTAGATTCAGAAATGTAGTGTGTCTTTTAGTTTCATTGTTGTAATGAAATGGATGAGTTGGAGAACTTCAAGCCACAGAAGCAATTAGCACAAATTATGTCTCTAGATTCCAATGCATCTACACAGAAAAACACACCAATTATGTATTCAAATGTAGATGTATCTATTTACAAAGTAGAAAGGAGCAATTATGGAGAAGACAATATATTTGATTTGGAAAGTGGCATTCAGGTCAATGAACCAGAGGTTCCTTTTGCCAAAAAATTGTTTGGAAGAGTTGGGTATAGTGGGTTATGCATAATTCAGAGTGTTAAGAGTTCAATAGGTGCACATTTAGGGAACAATGCCATTCAATTTGGGTCTGCAACTCTGTCCAAGGGAAAGAATCTGAGATGAGATTTCCATTTCATTACAATGCACTGAAGGATGTTGTTGTTCCTTTTGTTGCAAAATAGTCTCAGGGTTTTAGTTTAGAAAAGGTAGTAGATATGGATAAGCTTAGACATGGTAATGGAAAGACTACCTTGATATCCATTTCTCTTAAGGCATTCGTCGCTACTCTGCTGGTAGGCCTTGGAGGTTTTTTCCAATAGGCTCCCCATCCAAACTCGTCTCTACCTGCTGAAATTTCCTTTGGACGGGATTGCTTTGGAGGAAAACTCATGGCCAATTTATTTAACAGATCTACTTCAAACTTATAAATTTGTTGAAAATACATAAATGTAATTAACTATGTTCATGGAGAATGAAGGATAATAAACCCACTACAAAATCATAAATAACGCCACTACAAATTGAGACAAATTGAGAGTGAATTGATGTAACTACACAAATTGATGAGAAAACTGCAAATATAAAAGCTCCTATATAAACAAATTCTAAATTAGAAAACTTGAGAGTTTGATACTTACCTGAGCATCTTCATCTGGCATGCTTATCTTCCACAAAATTGTGCTTTGAACTCAATTTTAAACTATATCGAAACAAAGATCTTTCTCTGCTAGTCTATTCAGAAGATGTCCCGAAGGAAAGTTACATAACACAAAATATCACAAAAATAATATACATTTACAAGAATGCTTTAACCAATAACTGTCCTTTAACCTTAAATGTAAGAGGATTTACTATATAATTTAGGGCCTGCCTAAAAGAGTCATTAAGAAAAAGGTTGACTACACATGCCTCCAATCAATGCTCTCTCTACTACTTTAGTATCAATCTCTGCTGATATACATTTCAGGGAAATTATTGTGAGAGCTTCTTGGATATTTTTCTTGAAATAAAATATTTTTAAGTCAACAATTATTGTGAAAATATGATGCCTCATAGAGTTATGCTTTAACTCTTTCCCTTTTTTTATTGGTTTAACCCTAGTTATCACTATCCTTCCACTCTAGTTATCACAATAATTGTTATCCTTTATTGGTTTATTGCTTTTACATCTAGTTATCACAACTACTTTACTCTTAACTTTACTTTTCACAAAACAGAAAACCTAATATCCTCAAGAGAAGCACCCTCCTTTCTATTTATGGAATAAGGAAGAGAGTAATTACAAGCAAACCTTGTACTAGGTCTACAAGTGGACCACTTAACAAGACAAATTCCAATCTAACCAATCCATGAGCACTCCAAGAGAATGTTCCTTAACTAGAGACCTTACATGTGCTAAGGGTAGGTGATTACAACACAACTTCTACCTACACACTTCTCCAAGTAACTCAGGTAGTGTGATCCACATGTACAAAGGTCATGTAATCCCATGCCTGCATGTTCCAACTTACCCACTTAGAAATGGCCTAAACTGACTTCTAACCTAAATGCCATGTAATACTAGTTGTTTCTCTCTTCCTATGTGACTTGGCTTTCTAGAGAGTCGGAGAAAGGTTGCTTGCAATAAAGTTTTCCTAGTTGAACATAATGCAGTGCTTCTCTGGGTGAGACTATTAGTTGGAAAGTGGAATGAAGCAGTCCCCATACACTGTCTATGTCCCTGACCTCCATTTTGAGGAGACTAAAGTTCTAAAGGGTGGATTTTTCTGACATGATTAAGATGAAATGGGTCTAAATAATTGTGTTTATCCTCCATATGCATTGTGCTAATTGTATAAGTATCTACATAAGTTTATCCCTGTATAAGAAAGAGCTCTCATGCAAATAGTGCTTTACATCCCCAATCTTAATAAGTGATGATGGAGGACACTAAACCTCCAGAGTCTCTAAACAGAGGGGACCAAAGGAAACAGTTAAGATTAAAAAAAAATAACAGAAATAAACTTGCTAACCAAGAGGCATTCAATACTTTTAGAATAGTCTAGCTTTGCTCAAGGAAGGGATATAGAATACGATTGACTCCTACAAATACATAACTACTTCATATAGCAAATATACAAAGAAACAAGAGAGTATGTTACCTTAAATCATTATTAATGATGTACAGTAGATATTTAACTTCACTCTTGCAAATGCCAAACAACCAAGGTAAGCACAGACTATTCTTGCTAAATGAAGTGGCTAGAGAATAGAGGGGTCAAAATTTATAATGATGGTCAAAAACCTATCTTTGGTTGCAAAACAATCCAGGAATTTTAAGAGGTAGAGAAAAAATTCTAAAGGCTTCAAGAATACAGTATACATTGGGGCCCTGAGATGTCCACTCTATGGATCAATACATTCATTGTAATACACTGAATAATAAACTCCTTTTCCAATTAAACATAGAATTGAGCGAAAATCCAACAACAGTCAGCAAGCATAAGATGCCAGTATGTTAGATAAGAAAATTAACATACATCACTCATTTTCATTCCATGATGCTTAGCCTATTGCTCAATGAAAGTTCAATCAAATAAATCTCCATTATACGTCACATAAATCCCAGGATTCAATTCTTGCATGTGATTGAACCACCGCCTAAGAAGCTCTGTCTGGAGAACATAGCAAACTTCCAGGGGATTAATACTTGTTTTCAGAATTATAGTCTTAGGGTAAACAGTAAATTCCAGATATACCTCATTTGGCACATTTTCTACTTTGAAATTTCCTTCAAATTCTGGTTTTGGAATGTACTCCAAGTATTCAATGCCCCCCCCTACACACTCAGGAAACAAACGAAAAGGAATTGGAAAAATAAAGAAGAGAAGCGATGTTCATAACAATCAATGCAACATCAATCTGCAAACAATAAAAATATGTCATTTACAGACAAAAATGGACTGGGTTTAGTGGCAATCTGCAAACAATAAAAATACACCAAAGAAGGATATAGATCACCTGTTTAATCATTTAATTCCTGCTGTATCAGTAAAATAACCCATTTATTTGGAGGACTCAATTTTACATAATTACAATTTACAACCTTTGCCACCAAAATCCAGACCATATTCTAACCTAAGTAATAAACTTACTATAAAAAGTTATAAAGGGGACTTTATGAGAAAAAGTGTCAATACAAACTAACATTGAATCCAAAAAGGTTAATCATGGATTTCACTAAGTTAAAATTAAGAATAGTAGAATCTACAACCTCTATAAAACAAAATTAAAAGGCAAGACTAGACTGATTCACAGAGCTATATAAACTTTTTCATTCATGAGGCCACTAAGTGACTTACATAACAAAAATCAAAGTATCTTCTAAAACATGTAGATTTTTTCAAAAGATTACATGAGACAGTCAATGTATCGACAATTGCAGCATAGTCCAACTGGAAGAGACATTATCACCTAATCCTTGATATTTATCACTTGGTGCAGCTAAAATGAGATTCATTACCAAAAAAGCATTTACAAAGCTTAGAAAGGTATTTTTAATATGCTTCAAAATGAGCAAGAAGCTTTAGAACATTTTCAAATGAAACCTAGGATTTCCTGTTGTAAAATCCATCCTCCTTCCCCTACAATTTCACCCTTTGTGCATGAACTTATATAAATTTCCATACTAATCACATAATTCAATTTTTCCATGACTGCTAGTTTCCCTACAATAAATCAGTTAACACTTTTGATTTTTCCCAAGGTGTTGCCTATTTCTCCATTTACTAGAATAGTATAATTCTCTCTTCAAACTTGAGATTCACACCACTTTTCCTCCGTGACTAGCTTAGCATAGATGAAAGAAATCCCAAAACAAAGGATAGTCTGACCAACTGGAATAAAACAATGACAAGTGTTTTTACCTCTCGATTTATAATAAGATAGCCTTGACCATCCACCATGTGTGAAATAATCATTATCATGTCATATTCGGCATCAGGGAACTTCAAAGGAAGCTTGGTTTTCTCTATATCAAAAGCACACACATGAACTTCAACTCGTTGAAGAAGATCTGCCTTATTTTCCAAGGTAACCTTTAAAGAGTCCACTTTAATAGTGTACCATTGTCCACATCTTGCATCTACAGGATTGCAAAATCCATAAACAAGTAAAGAATGAATGTTAGTTTTTGGGTATATAAAAACTCTTGCTACAAAGGATGTTAAATGTGGACTTATGATGTAGAGACAAGCCATTCTTTGTTCAAAAGCATCTTGAAAACATTGAATGTGGACTTAAGATGTATAAACAAGCCATTATTTGTTCAAAATCATATTGAAAACATGATAGTATGCCACTATGCATGACTGTATTGAAATTGCATGTTTCTATAAACCCCTAGCTTATCATTAAAGTATCAGGTTTGCAATGTATTATTAACCAACCAATATTGAACCAATATAGTGTACATGGTAAAGCCTAGGTGTACATGATAAATCCAGCCTCCTTCCCCTGCAATTCCAAACAACAAATAGAGAGATGATCAGGTTTGTATTAATGTGGAGACCCAGGCTCAACACCCCCCCAACCAGTTGGTGGAGATGAAGCTAGGTGCAAGTCCCAAGTGACTTTGATGGCATGGATTCACTTGTCATAGCATAGCATCTTAGCCAAAATTCTATAAGACATATTTCTCAAAAAAAAAAATAGCACCCAAAAATATCCCAAAACCCCACTCTGGAAATTTACAATTTACTCAAGTATTGGTATAAAAAAGGGAGGTGCAGTTTGTGTGATGCCAACTAGCAAGCGAGCTATTCAAAATTCAAGGCTGAATTTTTGAGCTCCCTCATTATAATGTGTCTGCATGTAGAAGCACTAAGTTAACACTGCATGAATGAAGAGAGTGATGGATAAACAAATGTGTCATTAAAGGAAACCATTCTTCTACTACTGTTGTTGGTGGTGCTACTAGAGGATATTCTTCTATTTCCCATTCAAACCTTTCTTAAAAAACACAAACTTCTCCTAGAATTCCACAGAAAAGGAAAACCATTCCCTTGATCTCAACCTTGTTTGACAATATAGGGAAAAGATGACCTTACAATTGCAATTTTTTTATGCACATGAAATATTTTTTAAGTAGGCATGCTCTCCCCCTTCACTAATAGCTCTCCCCCTTCACTAATATGGAATATGATATAGCCTATAAATAAGGAAACTCAAGTATAAAGACCCCTAAGAACATGAAAATCTCCATACTACTCTCCCTGGTAAGGAGAAAGTAGACTTTGACACTCTCAAGCCAATCTGATGTGAGTGATGAAAGGAGGGTTGCTCCATTTTACATATGGATTAATGGACAAAATAGTTAACCAAACCCCTATTGAACAAAATAGTCAGGCGATACTATTATAATAGTCATGGACAAAATAGAAGTCAATTCATACAATGGATTACCAAATACAAACATCAAACAAATCCTTGCCTGTAAGCCTTATTTCCATGGACCATTTGAGTCTACTACTACATTTGAAAGGGACTATTCAGCAAACAAATGCCACAACTATTACCATGTATGTCAAAAGTATATAGGCCAGAATCGACTATACTAGCCTACCATAAGGAAAAATAAAATGCATTTAAAGGGACTGCACAAGTAAATATCGCAACTTTTACAATACCAATGAAAAACATTTACTCAAGAATCAAAAGTTTATTGATGTACTAGTTGCAGTACATTTCACAAACATAAATTAATTTTGTCAATTCATTGCACCCTTTGGACTATGTTTATTTCTCTCTAATGAGAAACGATGGAGATGCAAAACAATTTTCTTGACCTCTGGATAAATACTAGAGATTGTGGTCATACAAAACATGACCTGTCTATTCTAAAAGCATGTTATTTATACACACAACAAAAGCTAAATAGCTCACATATTCTGTTGAGATCAAGGAGCAAGACAATTTCCTAACTGCTCTAACTCCTCAATAAGATTTTGCTGCTAAAATCTTGAAACCACTTAAAGCTTATAATCATTTGGATATGATGACAGGGATATCCCGACTGAGAGTAACTCAAGTATATTCACTAATATACATAGTTTTATGAAGAATAAAAGAAAATACGAGGAAATATCCACTCACACCCATTGTTAATTTACAGATTCACTTCAAATGAAAAAGGCATTGGAATTTGTTAAGAACACAACTAGAAAACTTGGCACTCTGCATGGAGTGCTCTTGCCTAAATTCATGCAACTATTTTGATAATGGATGGACATAATATCAAGGCTACTCTTTCAATACTAATAATTCCTTCTGAAAGCTAACTGATCTCTTCAAGGAATTATAATATACCATGATATGGATATGAATGGGTACAGGAGTAGACAGATATATCAACTTAGAGAAAATTTTAGATATAATAAATTATAGAGGTAGATGCAGAAAATATAAAAATTCATATATACAAACACAAATATGTTAACAAAATTTATTCATGGAAAGCAGACCTGCACTCATAAACAAACTCTAGATAACCGAAAATTAAAAGCTTTTAAAACAATAGATTACAGTACACTAGATATACCAATACATTACATTGAAAGTGATGACTGCAGGTTAATATTTCTAATACTCTCCTAGTCCTTCCAATATCTTTTCCTCTTATTCTTCATGCCACTGCCACTATCACTTTCATCTTCATGCTTTCTACTCTCATGCTTCCTTGATCTTTTCCCCCTATTCTTTGTATCACTGCCACTACCACTGTCACTGTCACTCTCAGTCTCACTCTCGCTGTCACTCTCACTCTCACTCTCACTGGTTTTGTCATCTTCATACTTCATGCTTCTCTCCTTGTGCTTCCCTGTTTCTTCCTCTTGCTCCTTGTGTCACTATCACTTTCATCTTCGTATTTCTTAATCTCATGCTTCCTTGATTTTTTCTCCCAATTCCTCATATCAGCGTCTCTGTTGATTTCATCTACATACTTCCTACCACTCTCCTCATGCTTTCCTGATTTATTCCTCCCGTTTTTCATGTCATCGTTGTTGTCTTTGTTGGCAGTCAATTTGATCTTCATGCCTTTTCCTTTTCCTGCTTTCATCATACTTCTCAATCTCTTTCCTACTTTTTTCCATAATTCCATGATGTCTTCTGTCTGATCTCCTATCAGTATCTGATCTCCTCTCTCTCTCATACAATTTATCATGATGTTTTGATTTTTCACTTTCCCTTTGCCTGCTCTCTTCCTCCCTCCTCATTTGAGCTACCTTCTTCTCTTCTTCCCTTCTTATTCTAGAAGCAGCCTCCTCATGCTCCAATCATTCCCTTTCCTCAAGCTTCCTCTTCCTATGCTCTTCTCTTTCCCATTCCAATCGTTCCTTCTCTTCCCTCTCCTTCTTCCTGTGTTCCTCTTTCTCAGCCTTCTTGCGCTCCTTTTCCTTCTGTTTTTCCATATCTTTTTGGTCCAATAGCTTATGACGATGCTCCCTTTCCCTTTCTTCTCTTGATAAAATTATTTCTTGCTTACGTTTTTCTTGAAGCTCTCTGTCACAAGGCTCGCCCTCTTTTATGTCTCCAAGACCAAGAGCAGCCTTAAATGTCTCTAGTTGCCTTTCCTTCTAGCTGCAATTTGGTGAGTTTTGGTTTCATAAATCCTAAACAATGCAAATCACAATTTAGAATATGCAAATGGTAAACAATCAAAATAAAATCAATTTATCCAACACTATAACATCCACAAAATAAAAAATAATAAAACAGTAAACATTTATTCCCCACAAAATGTCGTTATAAAACACAAGATTGTGATTGAAAAACATAAACTGCTAATTAGAACACTATCAAATGCCTCAAATGATTATTAAAAGCTCATAAAAAGGGAATATTGAATATAATGAAATGATTCTATATTATGTCTAACTGAATAAAAAGATCATATATCTATCCAAAGAAAAAACATTAGTGATCTAAATGCATCTAAAGAGCATATCAGAAGGAGATTGTGATTGAAAAACATAAACTACTAATCAGAACACTGTCAAATGCCTCAAATTCTTATTAAAAGCTCATAAAAAAGGAATATTGAATATAATGAAAAGCTTCTATATTATTTCTAACTGAATATATAGATCATATATCTATCCCAAAAAAAAACATTAGCGATCTAGATGCATCTAAAGAGCATATCAAAAGGTCTCCTTGTATTGCCTGAAAAAACTATTTTGGGAATGAAGTATGAACACCACTATGAATTCAGAAGTTTCATAAAGAAAAGTCTATAGAAAAAATGACGGGTGTGAACAAGAAGAAAATACATACAATAAGCTCAGATGGTACTACAACATGTTTTAAAAAACATCCCAAGTCAGTATTCACACTTGTTCACTCACATTAGATACCCAAGAGGAAAAAACTACATCTATGTCCAGTCAGGATGTGTCCTTCCCTTAATGGAAATATCTCAAGTGTTAATGTTCAGAAGTTTGGAGTTCAGTTCATGAATTGCAAACTATTGTCTCAGTAGTCACAACTCACAGCCAACTACACTTTGCATAAGTATGTACCGATTCAGAATAAGTTCAGTATTCAGTTGAAATTCCCATGTCCCAGAGTTGCTGAAATGAAGCATGAAGAATTTAGGTTGATGAACCTGGTAGAACAGAACACCATGGAACTCGAGAAGTTGAGTTAATACTTGAAGTTTGATTTGTATGATCATCCATTAATGAGTGATATACACAACCCATACTAGTTTATTGGCACACTTGCAATGATGTAACCTTTCATGCATGTTTCCTTTGTCCATAATGCATTTCATGTGTTACTCTTACTGTGTGTTATTATTCACTGTGGCACAATGAACTAAATACCTATCTCATCCCTTCACCATTAGAATCTTCTGCACCTTGAGCAATGTGGGATTAGTTTAAAGTCTATGAGTTGTGTAAGAACATTGTAATAGATCTCTATGAAACCCTCTATTACCAGAAATGGATGGGTGTTCCTGTCATAAAATGGTCTAGAAATGGAAAAGAGTTTTCTATGACCATTTCCATTACTAATACCAAACCCGTTTCTCAAGAAACAGGCCATTTCCTAAGGGTTTCTAAGATAATAGAATTGTTTCTCAAGAAACAGACTGGTTTTTAAGAGCATCCTTCAACAACCATCGTTCTTCTTCTTACTTGCTATAATGGTTTGGTCAGTTTCTTATTTCCTTTGTTGCTTGAGAAAAAAAAAATTAAACATCAAATGAAAAACAATCCAAACCTATTTCCTGTGAGGAATTTCAACCATATGCCTTCATAAACCATTAGTTTTTTGAATAACTGATTTGCACCATGGAGGAGTCATTTTTCTTTGCCATACACTATCACATGCCTCCATTAGACTTTACTTTTTTTAACAGCATCCTTGTGGTAGTCATTTTCCAAAGGAGATTGAAGATATCAAGAAGAAAACGCTTAGTCTGTAGCTCAGTAACTCAAGTGAGGAGATTGGAGAAAAATTTCCCATTGTTGACAAGAATCATTGAGGACCATTATCCAGTATTTGACTCAGGAATTGGTTCCACACTAATTTGTTGTTTCTCAAAATTCTTGAACCCTATCCCCACCTTGAACCCTCTAAATTCAAATAAATTTAGACAGTGGCAGCAAAACTCTAATTCCCTCCATTCTTCTGAGCAGCTTTGCAGCAGTCATTTTTGTTAGGTGATTAAAGATATTAAGAAAATACTAAGTCTATGACACGGTAACTCAGGAAAGAAGATCAATGGAGGGAAATCAACCATCAAGAATCATGGAGGACCACTGTCCAATGTTTGATTCAACAATTATTTCCAAAGTACTCGACTGGTGCTCAAACTTTTGAACCCCATCCCCATCTTGGACCCTCTCATTCAATGCATAACTTTAGATAAATGTGGCATAATTCTAAGGTATTTAATCCTAATGAAATCTTAGATTGAAAATACAAAGGCAAATTGGTGCTATTGGATGTAGGAGAGGAATGTAAAACATATACACTGAAAGAGAAATCAGAAAAAATCAAGGAGCTGCAAGAC
Organism: Pseudotsuga menziesii; assembly: GCA_001517045.1. Lineage (NCBI taxonomy): Eukaryota > Viridiplantae > Streptophyta > Pinopsida > Pinales > Pinaceae > Pseudotsuga > Pseudotsuga menziesii. The sequence continues at coordinate 498,573 of LPNX010770737.1, forward strand.
GAAGTAGTGGGACTCAGCTTGTTTGGTGATCTATTATATTGAAGGTAAGCCATCTACTAAAAATCCTGAAGTAACACTATTATACACATCATTATTGTGAGGATCATCTTGCAGTTAAATGTATCAGAATTACAAAGCAACGTATTTTTTAACGGGAGCATATAATCCATTGTCAACAATGGAGAAGCAATCCAGACTTGAACTATTTTTAATTTGTTAGAAGATTAGAGCATCTGAGATATTCCTGTAGACGTGAGAAAAAATATCACTGTAAATCTCTTATTCTCATTACTTAAATGTTTTACTCTTCCTGGCATATGCCTGATTGGAAAACTATTTGGATTATTTCAATGTACAGCACAGTAAAAAAAAATCATTTAGGGATTCAGTATGACAAGGGACAATTTGTGAAAGACTTACTTTTTGGATTCCTATCCCATGGCATCATCTCCTTCAGGGTTATTGACAACAGCTTCCATGACCTTCCTGGCCTCCTCAACTTTGTCAAGTATTTCATTATTAGTATAACCCTACTCAGCCAAAGTATCTTCAAGAAATACTAATTTGAGCTCGATCTGTCTTTTCCTGTCATGCTCAAGAATATCTTAGTTGGCTTTATTTGTGACCCCTCTAGTGCCTTGACCCTCCTCAAATCCCTTGCCATCAAATCTCATAGGATTTGGCCATACAAAAAATTTATTACTCTAGATGTAGCCATTTGTCCTCAATCCACAGGGTGTCTGCAATCCAATGCCATTATACATCCTTTAAACCCTACTTCGGCAATAATAAAATTTGTAATATTCCTATCCTCACGTAAAAATAAATCGTGCTCTTCAAAGAAATTTGGATAGCAAATGAAGGAAGATGCAAGACATCAAGCGGTAGAAACAGCAAGCATGATGCTCTTAAAGAAGAGGAGTGGTGGTGCTGACTCTGCTAAGATTTCAACACCAGAAATGCGGTGTGTCACCAAAACACGTGGCATGTTTTTATTGGAGGAAGGGACGACCACCCTCCAACCAGTCAGGTCCATTGTTTTACAAAATGGACCTCAAAGAAAAACGCCTTACGACATAATTATTATCACTCACTCACTCATGTCATGTACTCAATGCTTAGTTGTGCAAGATGACCAGTAATCATTGATGACTATGAGGCACTAGCCATCGATATGTGACTCTAACTCTTGAGTCACTTAGCGCTGCAATCTAAAGTGTGACAATTTGTCAAAAACTACAAATATAACAAAAAAGAACTACTAGTCTACTACTAGGCCCAAAATGAGCTCAAAACTTTGTGCCTACTACGTATGTTAACCTTGCTACCAATGTCCACTTTTTTTTCATCAAAATGAAATTCAAAAGGTCGGTTTGATGAGTCCTCCTCTACAAGACTTCATTTCTTGCATGAATATCATGGACTTGTGACAACTATAAACAACACTCGATGTCATGCAAATACAAATAATGACATGTAGCTAGGATCACAAATTGTGTAGAGGTTGATTTATGCAAATCTTGCTATAGAGAGGTGTCATTGGGCACACAATATGGAGAAACAATGGTTATTAATAAAATTTAAAAGACAATTGTTGGCTCAAGAATAGTCTTCAATTTGATGGGTAGCATGATTGTTTTGTAATCTCCATCCGTCCTTCCATCTATTGTGGTTTCTCACAACATTTGTCCTCATCGCCACCAAAATACATATAAAATTACTTGTCTTTACATCCTCTCCCCTTTAAATCCTCATCTCATATAATAACTAAGGATTATTATGCATGCACATCAACACCTTATAATACGAATTGAGTAAGGCGTAGAGACAACCATAAAAGATTAAATGTGTCAAGACACAAAGAGTAAGAGACAACTATAAGTAAGTGTTATATTAAATTTACCATATAATTATTTAATTAACACTATCAACTAACATTTGACAAGTTGGATTGTTGTGATCTTGTTATCAGTCCCTACCAATGTGATTGCAAGGCATTCTTTGAAGGTGAAGTCCATAATTTTAGGTCTTCTTCCTCATTATCATGCCTTTTGGTAAGACAATAAAGAGGGTAGTGGCCTACATCAACATGGAAAACGGTTTTGGCATAGAGGTATACACATTAGATGTTTTTATTAAATAACTTAAATTACTATGTGATATTTTCATTTTAACAAACATTTACACACTATTGTTCTAAGTGACTGTCACTTATCATGTTTTGGGAGAAAGACACCATGCACCACTAGTACAAGTGATCAATTTTGCCACGGAAAAACGTGGAAATATCCACGGAAAAGCGTGGATATTGCCACGTTTAAGTGTTTTTTGTTCCGTGGAAAATTTTTCGTCGCAATAGCGACGGCCCCTAATTTTCGTCGCAAGAGCGACAATGTAGTCCGTCGCTACATCCACGCCTAACCGTCTATGTATCCCTGTCTGGCCGTCGATGTATCCACGGCCTGTCGTCGATGTATCCACGGAGCTTTGGCGCTTCATCCACGGTTTTCCGTCGCTCTATCCACAGCTCCTCGTCGATGTATCCACGGAGTTCCGTCGCTATATCCACGCCTAACCGTCTATGTATCCCTGTCTGGCCGTCGATGTATCCACGGCTTGTCGTCGATGTATCCACGGAGCTTTGGCGCTTCATCCACGGTTTTTCGTCGCTCTATCCACAGCTCCTCGTCGATGTCTCCACGGAGTTCCGTCTCTGTATCCACGGAACGGCGTCGATGTATCCACGGATTACCGTCGCTGTATCGACGGTTGGTGAATTTTTTAAAAAAAAAAAATATTTGCAGCCGTCTCTATATCCACGGTTAGTGAATTTAAAAAAAAATATATATATTTGCAGCCAAGAAGATTGGGTACCAAGCAACGAAGATCTTTCTTTCATTGTCTTCAGGGTGCCAGCCTATATGAAATATGATGAAAAAAAGTGTTACTTAAAGCAAGTAATTATTATAGCTGTCTCTAAAAGGGTTCTTAGACTGGTTGAATGTTGTTTCGTGCTTTCCAATCCAATTAGATGATCTCAGTATTACGTCTAGTTTAAGCATTAAGGGAGCAAAAACTTTCAATGTTGGCACTTTCAAACCTGTGCAGGGAGCAAAAACATGAATCTATGAAGATGACATGATGGAAAAGGTCATTGTTTGCAGATTCTCAATTAAAACAATTGGTCAATTGTAAGTGTACGATATAAACTAAAACAAGGAAGCTTCCAATTGTATACATTGGAAAAAGATAAAATGCAGCCAATTAGATTCCTCATATGCATATCTGGTAAGTTACAGATTTCTCAATTCTTACAGAAAAAATTCATGGATGGTTGGACATCCATCTATTTCCCCAGAACTCAAAGAATTAGAAGGTAGATTACAGGGAATATTACAAGCATTCAAAATTCTTATAACATACATCATTGTAGACAATTAAAACCATCAGAACATAGATGTATATAGTATATACTGTGCATGTTGTGGATCAATATTTGCAACTTAATAATGTTTGCTAACCCAACACATGCTTAACATGAAAGATCTGATCATAAGAGTATGGATATATTTACTGAGTTAAGAGTCTCTAATTGATGTCACCTAAGGTAGAAGGGTACAGTAAATTCATCATACAGTTATGAGAGATTCTTTAAGCTCTAAAATTGCAACGATTGATCATCCATGTACAGATATTGAAAGCTGGTATAAATTATCATCTCCACAATGACAGTTTATTGACTTCATAATTAAAATATAAATGTTTCGAGTTATGAAGCTACTAAAATATGAAATGCAGGGTCAATACATATTTCCTCAACATTAGACACAAGGACCCTCATATTCAATCTTTGCTTCCTCTCCCCATCTCTCTTGCATAAACACAAACATGCACCAACAGCCGATGTTTAGCATTTAGTTCCATAAAACCATAATATTGGTCTAACAGCAAGAATAGTTTTATTTTATTATTGAAATACTACTCAGTCACAGGACATGTACTCCTGGGCCCTCCTGTCACATGTCCCATGTCAG